>BSBK01013951.1:52500-75367 GCA_027943335.1 Chamaecyparis obtusa | reverse complement strand
TAGTATATATGTATATGTATATATATATATATGTATATGTCTATATATATATATATATGTATATGTCTATATATATATATATATATGTATATGTCTATATATATATATATATATTGTTGGAAATATTCAAGAATTAACCAAGTTACTGAGAGGGGAGGGTGGTGAATCAGTAACTTCAAAATTTTTTTCAATATCAGATGTATTAACATATAGTTCACTTTATCCTTTTGTATATAGAAAGCATGAAACATAAAAGCATTCACAACAATGACACATAGATTTGGTTACCTGGAAACCTTCCAAAAGAAAGTAAAACTGGGTGGGGATGAAACCCACAAAGCTTTAATACTGCAGTATAAAGTTGGCCGGTTAAGGCTTACATTGATCACTTCTGATGATCTACCCTGCTAGGAGCAATAAGGACTGCTAGGTCCACCTTGTTAGAGGATTTACAAATATACAATGAAGTATGCACTCGGTTAAGAGATTTTACAAAGACTGTTAAGTCTACCCGGTTAAAGGATTTCAAGCTGATTCACCTGTTAGGATGAAACAGTAGATCTCTTACTTTGCAACTGGATTGCTGAATGAGATTCGTTGATGTACTGATCACCTTCTGTGATGAATTTGTCTTTGTTGCTCCTTGTGTATAGTAGCCCTTTGTAATTCACTAGTTTCTGCCTTTTATCTCTTCTTTTTTTTTTCATTCATACATCTTGGTATTTGTACAACATTGTTTATATACAAGTCTAAACAATTAATTACAATTACAAAGTCGGCTTAACAAATAAACATAAGTGCTACTAAGTCGGCCCAAGTATGGTTACAAGGTTCCTGCAAACTAACTCAGTGACTTTCTGATACTCGGCGTCCACTGCATTACTCGACATCGTCATGCACTCGGTAGAAGTGAAGGCTCGGTTCATACTAACCTCTCGGTAAGTTTCAAACTCGGTAAATACTTGTGACTCGGTAGGCATAATGTTACTCGGTTTACACTGTCCTGCTCGGTTTGGACTCTCCTGCTCGGTTTGCACTATTCTGCTTGGTTTGCACTGTTCTGCTCAGTTTGCACTCAGAATGCAAATAAGTGTTGTCACTAGTGGCAATCCTGCTTAATGCCAACAATCTCCCCCTTTGGCATTAGTGACAAAAACACTTATTGCCCAAAACTTATATACATGAACCATGCTGAGATTTATTTTGATTTTTCAAATTTGTCTGTCATAGGGCTTATAAATTATCTCCCCCTTTCAATGCACTAACTTTTTCTTCTATACATATCTCCCCCTTTTTGACGATAATGCCAAAGGTGTATATACAAGTGTTTTACAGGGAGAATCCAAAATTTGATAGAAAAATAGAATGTACCTTTATTATCAGTGCCAGAGTTCTGTCCCAATTTTCTTGCAGAATCTTGCATGTTTGGATTGCAATTTGGACTTCTGCAGAGAGTGCAATCATGTGATCTTCTATTGAGAACTGATTGTCATGAATTAATGTTTTGGAATGTTCAATGTGCTTATACATTGTATTCATGATGGGAAGGATCATGTTCTGAATGTCTAGCAGTGTGTACCGGATCCTTGTGTCTTCTTTCAGTAGTTCTGACTGCATATTTGATAGGTATGAGATTTTCATGTGATGAGCAGAGTTTGAACTTGGTTCAAGTTGCAGCTTCTGTATGCTAATCTTCAAATCCTCATCAATTTTATTCATTTTATCCTTGACATCCTTGGTGAACTCGGCAACATTGCATAGTTTGGCCAAAAGAGAGGTAACATTCGAATAGGAAGATTCAATGTTTGTCAAAACTGAAGATAATTCTACTTGATTAATAGCTATGTGCTGAGCAATGTGCTCAAGCACTTTATTGTTGAATTTCTTCTCAGCTTTTTCAACTAACTTGTCTGTCCCAGATGAATCCTCATTGTACTTATTTATTGCTTCTGCTAATTGTAACAAAACATGTTGAGAGGAGTCTACTTCAATACCTAATGCTTCTGACAAAATGTCCTTAGCATCCTTAATGATTTTATATTCCTTTTCTCTCTCCTCTTTAAGCTTCTTTTGCTTCGCTTTCCTTTGGAGGAGTTCACCTATATTTGCATTTGATCCGCTGATAGATTTGCAAAATCCAATGTTGGAATCTCTATTTCCTCATCTAGGTCTATATCCTCTACTATATTCTTGCCCAAAAATCTTATACTCGGTTGAGCCTTAGGCTTATCTATTATGGTACTTAATGCCTTAGTAGTAGTGATAGTAGACATAGTAGGACTGGCTATAAAGACTGGTATACTGTCTACTAGAGAACTTAAAGCTGAAGTATTTACACTTGTAGAATAAAAAACTGGAATACTTACTGCTGGAAAACTTGATGAAATAGGAGACTGCAACTCGGTAGAAGAAATGGTAGTTACTTCTGTTGTTGCTATAGGTGATTGGACAAATGTTGAAGTTGTCACAACCATGCTTTAAGATGTCTCCAGGTTAGATGTAGCAACTTTTGCTGGAGAGGTAGGAAGTGATGCAATGACTTCTGCCACTATCCTCATGGTATCATCTACCTCAGTGGCTTCTTCTTGTTCATCACTGTCATCTTCAATGTCTTTTATTATAACTGATTCAGTACTCGGTTGGTGAAGATGGTATATGTTCTTCCATGTGACATTTGCACTCTTCACAACCGATTCAATATTGTTAATCAGAATTAAACAAGTATTGAACTTCAGTGTCATCTTATTTTCATTCTCCTTCAATGCCTTCTTTATTTCATCATTTTTCAAGCTCGGCATTAACTGTTTCAGGGTTTGATCAAATATGTCTTTTACAGTTTGCCTTGCATTGGCCCATCTCATTTTTATTTGATCTAATAAAGCTCCTGGAATCTGTTGGGCTATTTCATCAGGAGAGTATTTCCACTGTCCCATCTTTTCAATGACAGCATCTTCAATCTCCTGTTGTTCTATTTCCGATCTTATTTCATATTTTAAAGATTTTATATTACTTACTCCACATCCTTCTTTCAAAAGTTTGATCTTCTCTTGAAGGGTTAGAGGAGGCTTTTTGAATATTATATCTTTGTCCTTCTTGTCTACCTTACCCTTTGCACTTCTCCTTGTAAATACAGCAGTGGGAGGCTTAGGTACCTTGGTGATGAATACCTTTCCTTTCTTCTTTGCAAGTTCTGGTTCCTCTGTTTTCTCATCCTTTTTCTCTTCTTCTTCAATGTCTTCTCCTCTGCCCTCGGTTAGCATTTGCATTTTGGCTCTCCTCTTTTTTCCTTTATTTACTGCCTGTGGAAGCTTTATACTTAATTCAATTCTCACTTTTGCTTCTTCATATGTCCCAAAATATGGAGCTTTGGGATTAACAGGCTGATTAAGGAGGGCTTCAATGATATTCTTTGTTTCATCAATGTTTACTTCATAAGGAAGAGGTTTCACATGTACAATCCTCGGTTTAGCTGCTTGAATGTATACTTTGTCACAGTCCACCATGAAACAAATATCATCCTTATAATCCTCCACCAACTTCTATGGAATCCAGAATCTGTCATTCATTTTCTCCTTGAAAGACTCAAAATAACTATCCATGATGTTCTCAAAATAACTATACATATATACATACATATACATACATATATACATACATTCAATTACTACGTGAGAGCACTTCAAGCTCAAATGGTACCATAAATGTTTTATCTTGTGTATGTTACATAAGAGGTCATGGCACACATCCAAACATCATAAAATAGTATTACATTTGATTTTTAAATATTTTAATATTTAAGACAATTCATGAATTAAATGATAACATAGATGGAAGGAACCATTTATGCTTGACTATTAATGAGTGAAATCATATTTAAATAAAGTTTAATGATTTAATTGTGATGTTGATATATTTTAAAGTGGCTACATGTTCAACAATGTCGATCCCTCAGATCCAAGGTAAAGTTCAAAATATTTTTAAAATCCCTGACCTAAAATGATTAAATAAGTGGCCCCTATGTAAATTTTTATGCATGACATAAAAGGAAATATTTAATTCATGAAGAGAAATCATAACTGTGAGAGAGCCAAGAAAATTGAAGGGACCTTCTAATATTTAGGGAGCATTCTCAATGTCCCTTCGATTTGTGATGAGATTAAAGTGGTTTTGATATTGGTGATGTTGTTTCACCGAAGTGACTTAAAAATATCAAAGAGATGATTTTATCTTTTCTTCAATCTCTTATAAACATGTGGATGTTTTTCGAAGGTTAGGCTTGTTCATATATGAAGAGACTCATGCACACTAGAGTGATACTATGGAGACTGTCACTTGGGAGCTTTTCATTGAAGACTTTTGTGAATGTTTCCTATTTGATTAGTCGTAACAACAATGTGAAGATGAGTTCAACAATCTGTGATAGATGTCCATGTATGTTAAGGATTATGAGAAATGTTTCTCTGAGCTAAATCCCTATGTAGGAGTCAGTGGTAAGTTACCACTCATGTTACAACATTTTATCAGGGTACTCAATGACTGCATCATTAGAGGGCTTAAGGTTTATGAACCTAAGACCCTTAAGGATAATTTTTTTGACAAAAGTTTCTCTCTAGGGCATGGTGGATAGATAGGCTTTCAAACTGAAGTTCTTACTGTTGCCCAAAATTTCCCTGTCGTTCATTTTGGCCACGGTCCTATTTTTTTTCAAAGAACTATTCAAGTGTCGAAAACCCAGTATGTTTTCAACCTTCTCTATGAAGGCTCAAGATGTTTCTTCCTTCGCTCGAAAACCCTCTATGTTTTTTAACCCTTCTATGTTTCAAACTTCTTCCTCTGGCAGCATTCATTTCATAAGTGCGCAACTTTGACCTAGTGGGGCCCTGTGGCAGGCTTTTCTCAAACTCTTGCGGTTGTCGCGTGTTCGCAAGGAATTTTACTTGCCCTTGCAATCATGCGATAGGATGACACCTGTCAGTGGGCCCAGTGGTTGTTTTTGAAGAACACTAGTGGTTTGTCACATGATCGCATAGCCCCTTTTTAGGCTATGCAAACATGCGACAAACCGTTAGCCATGCCGGTAGGAGGTTGCAGGTTGTTGTGGACCTGAGATGCAAGTGCGGTAAAGATCTGATGGTGGTCGCATGTTAGCATGGGATCTTCCAACCCCATGCGATCATGTGACAACCTTTTGATGAAATCCTTCTATCGTGGGTCCATTGTCAGAGGGTTGCCGAGGTGTTGATGACCGAGCGACTGGGACAGATAACAGAATGCCAAGTAGCATAAATGGGCCTGGGGTTGGTAGGCTTTGCGCTGTTGCACAATTGGAGGATCTCTCACAGGCGCCAGATATACCCGGAGATAAGGAAGGTTATTCAGTGACTTGGAGATTGCTTTAGTCGCGAGTTCTCAGGGTTTAACACTAGTTAATAAAAGGATTACGAGATTTAGCGAATCCCTTTGTCACTAAGTCTCTAGATATGATTGGGTTAAGTTAAAAGGTTAACGTCATGCTTGGGCCTGGCGGTTAATTTTATTCAGCGATCTTGCGACTGTGTGTTCACGCAATCTCTCATTTCTAGTGGTTAAGTCCTTAGCATCTTGCGACCTGGCGGGTGGTTATCTTTCCTTTAGTCGCTAAGTCTCCAGATGTTTGGCGGTCTCGGCTATGAGGTTAAAGATAAAGTAGGATCTACGGATGGTGTTTGATCCGAAAGAATAATTGAAGGATATGAGATCTTGCACCTGCCATCCGATTGGAATCTCAGTTTGCGGATGCACGGTTGCGCAGTTAGAGTTTTCACGTGGTCGCTGGATCTGGTCGGGGTTAAGTAAAAGCTAAGCAACTCTGCGATTAAAGTGAAAATGAACCCGAGGTTAACTTAATGTTAAGCTTGCATGGATGCTGACATGTCAGTATGCTCACTTCCAATTGGCTCTTGACTAGCGATGTGGACTTTGACATTTCATAGGGGCTTGCGACTATTTTGGGGATGATCCAGATCGTCCAATTTGCCAGGAGAAATGTGATCAACAGCTGAGTTTTAAAAGAAGAAATGGTAACCGTTGGGGCCCAAATTTGAAGTTTTTTGCAAGGGTTTTCACTAGCGTTGGATCCAGTTGACATGTGCAAAGCAGAGACAGGTTATAAGAGGCTGGTCGCATGATCACATGAGGCTTTTTGAGTTCATACGATCATGCGACCAGCACTTTTGCAAGGTAGTGCAACCATTTTTCATAGGGTTTCTTCCAAGATGAATGTTGCAGGCATGGGTAGCTCAAGAAATTGATGTCGCCAGGGCGGTTGCAGGTTGCGGAGTTGATGAAGGAGGTCTGGGTGCCATTTTGAGTCCTTTCTAGTATCTGATCAGATTTGGAGCCTTTATGGCTGAGTGGGCTTGTAGGGGGTTGTCAGGTCAAGGTCTTTTGTCTATAGGCATGATCAATTCAGAGATGGGCACGCAAAGAATGAAATATCTGTTCGGCCATGATATTTACAAAGCACATTTATGATCAAAATTTGACTGTTAGGGTTGATTTTTTTATGCATATTTTTGTAACCCTAGTTAGTTTTTGACTCCTACCTGCGTGTAGTTGAGTGATGTATATAGTGTTTTTTTTGGAGCCTTAGTGCTCAGAACTCACATTTTGTAAAAAAGAAAGGGGCTTTTTCTTGGAAAACTATCTGTAGCATTTCTTCTTTCTCTCTGGTTTTTCACATCTTGTAAGTGCTCATTGATAATACAGATTTTGCAAAGCATTCTATGATATTTCTCCTGTCCTTAAGTTTTCTTGTGTGGATTATCTCTTATTGGATTAAAGTTTATGAATGCTTTCAGTGATACTTAGTTTTCCTGATCCCCTTTACTTTCAGCTTATTTATGCACTACTGTGTTTGATCTGATCTAAGTGAGGTTGTGGGCAGTCTTCAACCCCTATCATTCTATCTCATTCCTATGTCCTTTTGCTGAAGAGAATGTCTGCTTGCAGGTCATAATTTATGTCTAATTTTTAGGCCCTCTTATGAAATACTCATGCAAGCCTATTCAGTAACTTGTGATCTCCTAGACTTAAGCCTCTCACTATTTTCATTCCTCTATACTGAGATCCAAAACTTAGTTTCGGTGCATCACCTAGTAGGATAGGTTTGCTTTTCCTAGCTTTTCCCTTTCATGCATTCCTTCTATCTCTTTCCCTCAAAAGTTTACATTTCCTGTTAAAAGCAAATCAAGGTGATTATCCAAGAGGAACCAGCCTAGAATCTGGAGGTCTCATCTCGGTTAGCAAAAGGTCCCACAACCTTGAGATGATTCCCATGTTATACTGCATTATCAAGACCAAGAGAGCTTGAGATCAAAGGTGCAAATTCAGTGTATAACATTTCTTGCACGCTCGGTGGGATAGTAAAGAAGTTCATTTGTTGAAGATTGTGTCATCTCTGATATGCAAATTGTATAATACAAACCTTTAGAGGTTGTTCTATCAAGTATATCTGGTGACTCCACTATTTTCAAAGATTCGGGCCAACCTTGTTTAAGGTTTATGAGAAAGATCGAGACTAGAAGCTCAAAGCCTGCTAAATTTTTAGAGTTGCCCTTGAAAAGAAGCTACAAAGGCAAGTCAACTTAGAGAGAATCTCCTTCAAGAAGAGTCCAATCTACACCTCCTGATACTTTAGAGTGGAGACCTTTCCTCTTTCATTTCAGAAGAAGAGGTAGATCTCTGACCAGAGATCTAGAAGAAGAAGAAGATCCAAATCTAGCAAATATAGCTCATATAGTTGTTGATCTTTAGATTACACCTCCAACAATGGCTAGAAATTTTGCATTTGCACCCTTCAATCAGGGGAGCCCATTAAATTTTGTATTGCATCATGATGTGCCCTTGGTGGCATTAAAGAGTATACCTGATTTCACAAGAGAGGGACAGACAACAACCTTTGACCACATAAGAGATGTGACCACCATTTGCAGCATACATAACATTACTTAAGAGGATGTGGCCACCAAATTATTAGCAGCATCTCTGAAAGGTAAGGCTCTAGAGTGGTTTAGAACTTTAACTGTTGGTTCTATTACTTCATGGGATGAATTAGGGGATGCATTAAGCAAGCATTTTGAGGATAAATCAGATAATTTGTCTCTAGTTGAGCAATTAACAACTATAAAGAGAGATCCTCAAGAGCAAATGACAGATTATAATAGTAGATTCCTTAAAACATGGAATAGAATCTTAGTCTTTGTAAGGCCATCAGCTGACCATGCCTTCCTGTACTACTTGTAAATTCTAAATAAACAAATCTCTATCATGATCCAGTCTATGGGTGGTACCACTTTACCCTAGGCCTTTGACACTACTGTCAGAGCTGAAAATTGTTTGATCCAAGCAGGCATGATACAAAGAAGACCTCCCATTCCTATCTTCCCTAGTCTTTAGCTCATTGCACCTGCACAAGTACCCCCATTTACCCCTATTCCCACAATTTCAACACCTCAAGCTAGTACCAGTGGTCAGGAACATGCTGCAACAAATTTCTCCCAAGAGTTGCAAGAGGTGAAGAGTAGTCAGCAAACTAGTATACAAGAAATGAAAAACTTGCTGCAGAATCTAACCAAAGAGGTCACAAACTTGAAGAAACAAAACTAAGGCATCAGGCCACCCTTCCAATCACAAGGCCAAAGTCCTAGTCAGCAATACCAAAATCAAGGACGGCCTTATCAACAAAATAGACCACCATACCAAGGAGGCTATCAAGGGCAAGGACAAAGTTTTAATCAAAGACCATTCCAACCCTATAACCCTGCACCTCTTAATCCTGTAAATCCAGTTAGGGATATGGTTCCTAGTCAAAACAATATGGCCATGGATAATGAATGGTGTTTCCCTAGCAATCAGCCCCACAATCAGGCTATGTGTTCTAATGGATAGATGAACCAAGCACTAATGATTCAAAATACTTCACAAGCTCAAGCAAAAGCTCCTTCTAGTGGGATAGCTCCTCAACAAGAAATACAAGAGAATGAGACTGCTCTTTTCAATTGGAGCAACCAGATTTCAATCGAGTCAATGATGAGGCTGCCTTTGTTGCCTACACCAGAGCAAAGAGGAGAGCCCAAGACATGGAGAGAGTAGATTCTAGTACTAAGGCCACTACATTTGTAGAGCCACTATAGCAAGTTTCCCCTATCATATCCAAGGAGGCCCCTATCGTCACAAGCAAAGAAGGCCAAGTTCCAAAAGAGGCAAAACCCATCATAATAAAAGCACAAAAAAGAGTACACACTGTGGCACCTTATAATATTGTGGACAACATGAAGAAGGTGAATGTCACCATGTCTATGTGGGATTCTTTGTCTATTCCAGGACAACCTAAAATTTTGGAGAAGGCCATGAGAGAGGCAGAAAATCCTCGACCTGCAAAAGAAACTGCAAAAACAGTGTTGGTCAACACTGACCAAGAAAAGGAGACTCCAACTAGCAACTCCAAGGCCAATACCATGCAAGGTAGGAATTTAGAGCCACCTCCCTTTTACGTATCTTTAATTATTGGGAACTCTTTAGTGCATAATTGTATGGTAGATAGTGGAGCTACTAGGACTGTAATGCCCAGGAAAGTGGCTGATCAATTAGGACTTAAATATGAACCCTTCCAAAAGAAGGTTACACAACTTGATGGATCCTCAATCAGTACTATAGGTGTGGCCAAGGATACCAGTCTAGTTCTCCATGCTAGTCCTAATTTTTCCATTCTCCTTGACATATATATCATAGATCTCCCTGCATTGTTTGCCATATGTCTCTCAAGAGAGTTCACAGCCAAGATAGGAGGTTATCTTTCTTCCGACTGGTCTCACATGCTCTTTCATACAAGGTATGGTACAAAAGTCACCATTAAATTAGAAGCCTTAGCAATACATCATATATAGCCATATGTGCCCAATTCCATCAATACTAATTGTCCTATATTTGATGACAATGATTTCCCAACCATTAGTGTAGCAAGCACCAAAATAGAGAATATCCCTGATATTCTCCTAGATCAAAGAACCTCAGAGATCCAAGAGAGTCTTGTTTGGGATTTTGGTTTCGGAAGTTATCTAATTCAAGAAAGTGGAGCCATAGAACCAAGCCTTCTCAAAGAACACACTGATTCGGATAATCGGGTTAGTCAGGTCTAGGAACTATTTTTTGATGGAGCTAGAAGTAGACATGGTTCTAGTGGAGGTGCTATGATGGTGTCCCCAAAAGGAGAAAGGTATTATACTACCTTTAGATTTAGCTTTTCCTGCACCAGTAACACTGCAGAGTATGAAAGTCTGGTTAATGGACTAGAATGGGCTAGAAAAAGAGGGCTTAAAGTGTTAAAAGTATATGGTGATAGTGAGCTTGTTGTCATCCAAGTAAAAGGGATGAGTGCAACTAAAAATGATGTCATGAAAGCATACAAACATAGATTTTGGGATGCAATTGAAGATTTCCACGCTTTCAATATCGTTGATATCCCTAGAAAATTAAATCAAAATGCTGATAGGTTAGCTGCTATTGGATCTTAGTTTGACATCCCCAATAACATTTCAAATGAGGCAGATCAGCAACACATCAAGATTATTGTCAGACCTTCAATTCCTGATAATAATATTAATTGGCAAGTGTTTGACAATGATGAACAAATGCTGCAGTTCTTGTTCGAAGAAGATGTCTTTTCAAGGCACAATCAAAAGGGGTTGTCATAGAGCTATGGTGATCAAGTGATACAACTTATATCTAATAAGATGCCTAAAGGTCTTGTCACCTTAGAGACTATCTTCAGCAAGGATGATGAAGTCAAGAAAAATAAGGCTGGCCTGGTAGTCCAACAGGAACATTGTGCTGAATTAGAGTTGGAACCAGGTAAGAGCCTACAATTTGGAAAAGTAAACAGTAATTCAGAAAAGAAAGCTTACACTAAATTGTTCAGAGAATTCAGTGATGTTTTTGCATGGAGGTATGAAGACCTCAAGGGTTTTGATCCTACCCTTGCTCAACACACTATTGAATTGGAGCCTAATGCTAAACCAGTAAGGCAAAAGCAAAGGCATGTTAATCCCAAGCTTGAACCACTTATGCATAAGGAAGTACTCAAACTAATAGAAAGCAGCATCATCTACCCCATCAAACATACTAGTTGGGTTTCCAACCTTGTTCCTCTCAGGAAGAAGAATGGGGAGCTGAGGTTATGTGTTGATTTCAGGGATTTGAACAGAGCCTCATTAAAAGACCGCCATCCACTACCCTCCATGGAACAAATTTTGCAATGTGTCTCTAGATCTGAGATATTCTCATTATTGGAAGGCTATTCAGGATACAATCAAATCTTAGTGAAAGAAGAAGATTAATATAAGACTGCATTTACAACCAAGTGGGGGACCATGGCATATCAGAAGATGCCCTTTGGTTTGTCAAATGCAGGAGCTACATTTCAAAAAGCAATGGATATGGCCTTTAAGGGCCTCATGTACAAATTTGTGCTGGTCTACCTAAATGACATAACTATCTACTCAAAGCATGCAGTAGACCACATGAGACATTTGAGGTGGATTTTTGAAAGATGTAGAGAATTTGGGATATCCCTTAATCCCAAGAAATGTGTGTTTGCAGTTCATGAAGGAAAACTATTGGGATATGTAGTATCCAAAGAAGGAATTACAGTAGATCCTGAGAGAATTGTAGCCATCTTAGAACTACTATTACCGCATCACAAGAAAGGACTCCAATCTTTCATAGGAAGGATTAACTTTGTTAGGAGATTCTTGCCTAACATTGCAGAGTTACTCAAGCCTTTGACAACCATGTTGAGAAAAGGTTCAGCCTTCAGTTGGACCAAAGAAGGAAAAGTTAACTTCCAAGCTATTAAAGAAGCCTTAATAGAAGCTCCTACTCTCCTACACCCAAATTTCAGTAAGGATTTTATCCTTTATGCTTATGGGGGTCATGATGCCATATCTGTCATGTTGACTCAAGAAAATGTTGAAGGATTAGAGCAGCCTATTTCTTTCTTTAGCAAAGGTTTAGAAGAGTATGAACAAAGATACTCTTTTGTAGAAAAACATGTTCTTGCTATGGTAAAAATCCTCAAAAAATTTAGACATTTGTTGACCCATAGCAAGGTGCATTTGATGGTTACTCATCCAAGTGTCAAAGAATTTTTTCTTTCTAAGGACCTAAATGAAAAAAGAGCTGGTTGGATCACTAAGGTGATGGAATATGACATAGATATTTAGACTACCAAGTTGGTTAGAGGAAGACGTCTTTGTTCTGGTAGAAGATGAAAGTTCAAAGAGGTTGGAATACATAGATGCATCTCTGGTGGTGCATTCTATAGGAGAGCAAGCCAAGGCAACTAGCTGGTTACCTAATATGATCAATTATTTGAAGACAGGACAATATCCTGCAGGCCTAGATTCAACAAAAAGGAGGTATTACAGGTTACAATCTGTTCCTTTTGTGCTGATAGATGAAATTCTTTTCAGAAAGGATCACAATGGTGTCCTTCTAAGATGCATAGATTTAGAAAGGGTTGCAGATGTCTTATTGGAGTTTCATGATGGAGCTTCTAGTGGCCATTTCTCTCCTAGGACTACAACTTTTAAGATCATGAGGGCTAGATACTATTGGCCATCTATCTTCAAAGATAGTCATGATTATGTTAGAAGATGCGTCAAATGTGCTATTTTTGTAGGGAAAGAAATATTTGCAACTTTGCCCCTACAGCCAGTCAAAATAGAGCAGCCCTTCATTAAGTGGGGTGTAGATTTCATTGGCATGATTAACCCTCCATCTAGTGTAGCACACAAGTGGATAATCACTGCAACCGATTATTTCACTAAGTGGATAGAGGAAGTTTCTTTAAAGGAAGCTAATGAGAATGCTATTTTAAATTTTTATGATGACATCATTCATAGATTTGGCATTCCAGATTCTATAGTTTCAGACAATGCATTAGCATTTACAGGCCTCAAAGTCTCAGAGTGGGCAGTCAAGAAGGGCATCTATCTGAATACAAGTTCCAATTACTCTCCTCAGGGGAATGGTTTGGTAGAATCAACAAATAAGAATCTGATTAGAATAATCAAAAAGACCCTGCAAGACAGTCAAAGGGACTGGCATACCAAATTGAGATCTGCCTTGTGGCTAGATAGAATTACTCCAAAGAAAATCATTGGTAATTCTCCATACATGTTGGTGTATGGTAGAGAGGCTAAGTTATCTATTTCAACTGAATTACCAGCTTTGGACTTGGCCACTCAGTATGCCTTGTTTGAAGAGAGTGATCCTATGCAAATCAGATATGCCCAGTTGATGGAGCTAGAAGAGATCAGAGATAAATCAATGCAAGATATGGCATTCCATCAAAGTCAAACAAAGAGAAGCTTTGATAAAAGAGCCAGGGTTAGAAAATTCAAGGTTGGAGATGTAGTTCTCAAATGGGATGAGTTCAAATCAAAGCCTGGCAAGCACACAAAGTTTGATTCCTTTTGGGGTGGACCATTTGTTATAACAGAGTGCAGAGGATCTAACACTTTTCAGCTTTCAAACCTTGAAGGAGCCCCCCTGCCAATCTCAGTGAATGGTTTCCACTTGAAGCCTTGCTTTGAGGTTAATCCCTCTCTGTAGGTCCTTCTTGTAAATTCTTGTAAATATTTTTCCTACTTTCTTCTAGATTTCTAGTTTAGTTTTTCCCTGTTTTCTAAGAAGTGCTCGTGCATAGGTTTGACTTCCCGATTTAGTTTTTCATCCCTCTCCCTATCATAAAGTTTTTTGTGCTCGAGAAATGACTCCTATACCTAATGGATTTCTTCAAGGCACCTAGTCTAAATGTCTAGCAGGCTGACATCCCGCAGAGGTTGCCAAATTGTTGCCCAAAATTTTCTTGTCCTTCATTTTGGCCACGGTCCTATTTTTTTTCAAAGAACTGCTCAAGTGTCGAAAACCTAGTATGTTTTCGACCTTCTCTATGAAGGCTCAGGATGGTTCTGCCTTCGCTTGAAAACCCTCTATGTTTTTGACCCCTTCTATGTTTCAAACTTCTTCCTCTGGCGGCATTCATTTCATAAGTGCGTAACTCCGACCTGGTGGGGCCTCGTGGCTGGCTTTTCTCAAACTCTTGTGGTTGTCACATGTTCGCAAGGAATTTTCCTTTCCCTTGCGATCATGCGATAGGATGACACCTATCAGTGGGCCCAGTGGTTGTTTTCAAAGAACGCTAGTGGTCTGTCGCATTATCACATAGCCCCTTTTTAGGCTATGCAAACATGCGAGTAACTGATAGCCTCACCGATAGGAGGTTGCAGGTTGTTTTTGGACCTAAGATGCAAGTGCGGTAAAGATCCGACAGTGGTCACATGTTCGCATGGGATCTTCCAATCCCATGCGATCATGCAACAACCTTTCGATGAAATCCTTCTATCATGGGTCCATTGTCAGAGGGTTGCCGAGGTGTTGATGACCGAGCAACTGGAATGGATAACAGAATTTCAAGTGGCATAAGTGGACCTGGGGTTGGTAGGCTTTGCGCGGTGACATAGTTGGAGGATCCCTCACAATCGCCAGATAGACCCATAGGTAAGGAAGGTTATTCAGCAACTTGGAGATTGCTTTAGTCGTGGGTTCTCAGGGTTTAACACTAGTTAATAAAAGGATTACGAGATTTAGCGAATCCCTTTGTCGCTAAGTCTCTAGATATGATTGGGTTAATTTAAATGGTTAACGTCATGCTTGGGTCTGGCAGTTAATTTTATTCAGCGATCTTACGACTGTGTGTTCACGCAATCTCTCATTTCTGGTGGTTAAGTCCTTAGCATCTTGCGACCTGGTGGGTGGTTATCTTTCCTTTAGTCGCTAAGTCTCCAGATGTTTGGCGGTCTCGGCTATGTGGTTAAAGATAAAGTAGGATCTACGGCTGGCGCATGATTGGAAAGAATATTTGAAGGGTATGAGATCTTGCGCCCACCGTCCGATTGGAATCTCAGTTTGCAGATGCGCGGTTGTGCAGTTAGAGTTTTTGCGTGGTCGCTGGATCTAGTCGGGGTTAACAAAAAGTTAAGCGACTCTGTGATTAAAGTGAAAATGAACCCGAGGTTAACTTAATGTTAAGTTTGCATGGATGCTGACATGTTGGTATGCTCACTTCCAATTGGCTCTTGACTGGCGATGTGGACTTTGACATTTCATAGGGGCTTGCGACTATTTTGGGGATGATCCAGATCAT
Organism: Chamaecyparis obtusa; assembly: GCA_027943335.1. Lineage (NCBI taxonomy): Eukaryota > Viridiplantae > Streptophyta > Pinopsida > Cupressales > Cupressaceae > Chamaecyparis > Chamaecyparis obtusa. Next base: position 60,120 of record BSBK01013951.1, on the reverse strand, counting down.
CTGATTTAACGGGAGAAATGTGATCAACAACCGAGTTTTAAAAGAAGAAATGGTCATCATTGGGGCCCAAATTTGAAGTTTTTTGCAAGGGTTTTCACCAGCATTGGATCCGGTTGACATGTGCAAAGTAGAGACAGGTGCTAAGAGGCTGGTCGCATGATCGCATGGGGATTTTTGAGTTCATGCGATCATGCGACCAACACTTTTTCAATGTCGTGCAACCATTTTTTGTAGGGTTTCTTCCAAGATGAATGTTGCAGGCGCGGGTAGCTCAAGAAATTGATGTTGCTAGGGTGGTTGTAGGTTGCGGAGTTGATGAAGGAGGTCTGGGTGCCGTTTTGAGTCCTTTCCAGTATCTGATTGGATTTGGAGCCTTTATGGCTAAGTAGGCTTGCAGGGGGTTGTTAGGTCAAGGTCTTTTGTATGTAGGCATGATCAATTAAGAGATGGGCACGCAAAGATTGAAATATTTGTTCTGCCATGATATTTACAGAGCACATTTATGATTAGAATTTGATTGCTAGGGTTGATTTTTTTATGCATATTTTTGTAACCCTAGTTAGTTTTTGACTCCTGCCTACCTGCATGTAGTTGAGTGATGTATATAGTGTTTTTTTTGGAGCCTTAGTGCTCAGAACTCACATTTTGTAAAAAAGAAAGGGGCTTTTTCTTGGAAAACTATCTGTAACATTTCTTCCTGCTCTTTGGTTTTTCACATCTTGTAATTGCTCATTGATAATACAAATTTTGCAAAGCATTCTGTGATATTTCTCTTTGTCCTTATGCTTTCTTGTGTGGATTATCTCTTATTGGATTAAAGTTTATGAACGCTTTCAGTGATACTTAGTTTTCCTGATCCCCTTTACTTTCAACTTATTTGTGCACTATTGTGTTTGATCTGATCTGAGTGAGGTTGTGGGAATTCTTCATCCCCTATCATTCTGTCTCATTCCTGTGTCCTTTTGCTGAAGAGAATGTCTGCTTGTAGGTCATAATTTGTGTCTAATTTTTAGGCCCTCTTATGAAATACTCATGCAAGCCTATTCAGTAACTTGTGATCTCCTAGACTTAAGCCTCTCACTATTTTCATTCGTCTATACTGATATCCAAACCCTAGTTTTGGTGCATCACCTAGTAGGATAGGTTTGCTTTTCCTGTCTTTTCCATTTCATGCATTCCTTCTATCTCTTTCCCTCAAAAGTTTACATTTCCTGTTAAAAGAAAATCAAGGTGATTATCCAAGAGGAACCAGCCTAGAATCTGGAGGTCTCATCTCGGTTAGCAAAAGGTCCCACAACCTTGAGATGATTCCCATGTTATACTGGATTATCAAGACCAAGAGAGCTTGAGATCAGAGGCACAAATTCAGTGTATAACACTTACATCTTAAGCTTACAAAGGGAATCAGAACCAAGGTATAGGAAACTTTAAGAAACCCCCTCGATATTTTCATAGTCAATGATAAAGAGGCATGAATCCTCCAACATAGAATGGTGGTTCTCACTCTAAGAACTTTTATAAATTTTCATGTAACATGTGCAATCAAAATAGTTAGCCTACATGCATCACAAATTCAATTGTGAGTAGAGATAGCTATCAGTAGTCTAGTGCACCCTCCACTAGGAGAGGTCATGCTAAAGGTAATGATTCCTTCTCATGTGGTACACATTGTCACATTATAGTGAATTGGCCTTAGCATGCATCAAATTTTTTAGGATAGAGACTTGCAGCATCTTAGCATACTATAGCGGATGCCCGTAGATCTCACACGGTATTGACAATAGTGGACCATCATCAGGTAGAGCATCAATGTACTGTGGTAAAAAATTATGGTGTCACGATAGGTATTTCTCTTTCTATTTGATTTGATTAAGGAGGTACAAATTATTTTATATATCCTTTTATAGTAGAGAGGTATGGGCTAGTGGAAGTAAAGCAAGACATTGGCTGGCAAGTAGAGTTAACCTCTGGGGTAAGGATTTTGATAGACTCTCTAGTGCATAAGTGTGATTTCTACATAGGTAAATTCACCACCATAGTAGACCTTTGTGTGATTCCTTTGGGATCATATGATGTTGTCCTTGGAATGGATTGGTTAAGTTCTCATGGAGCCAAGATTGATTATAAATAAAATAAAATCAAATGCAAAGATGATGTTGGAAAATAGTGTGAAATAGTGGCAATTAATCATCCTATATCTCTTCATATGATTTTCGCTATAGAACTCAATCAAAACATGCAAAAGGGATGTCAATTATTTACCATAACTATTAATGAGATGGATGAAGTCAAAATATCTAGGAAAAGACTCTTTCAATCATCCTATACTTCAAGAATTCATTGATATCTTTCTTAGTGAGATTCTGGGTATGCCACCTAAGAACAACATAGATTTTCATTGTGATCTTGTTCTAGGAGCACAACCTATATCTAGAGAACCTTACCACATGACCACTCAAGAGTTGAGAAATCTTTAGATGAAGTTAGAGGATCCTTTGTTGAAGGGAAGGATTTTTCTAAGTGTTTCTCCATGGGGAGCACCTGTGCTCTTCATTAAGAAGAAAGATGGATATTTACGCTTGTGCATTGAATATAGATAGTTGAACAAGGTAATGATAAGCAATAGGTACCCTTTTCCAAGGATCAATGATCTCTTTGGTTAGATAAAGGGAGCTAAAATATTTTTTAAGATAGATCTCAAGTTAGGATACCATCAGTTGTGCATTCAAGATGCAGATATTCACAAGGCAACATTTCATAGTTGCTATGGACATTATGAGTTGACATTAGTTCATTTTAGTTTTACAAATGCTTAATATGTTTTCATGTGCTTAATGAATTGATAATAAATCATTCTTACCTTGACCATGTTTTTATTTTCTTCTTGGATGACATATTGATATATTCTAAAAATATGGAAGAATATGAGAAACATCTCTGACCAGTTTTGCAGTGTCTTCATGACAATCAGTTCTATGCCAATGCAATAAAGTGTGACTTCTTTTAGTTTGAAGTTCTATATTTGGGGCACGTAATCTCAGCTTGGGATATTTCAGTTAATTATTTCAAGATTCAGGCTATAGTAGATATTCCAACCCCTACCAATGTATCTGAAGTACGTAGTTTCATGGGCTTGGTAGGATACTATTATAGATTCATCAAATATTTCTCTTGGGTTTCATATTAGATTAGTTCTCTTCATAGGAAATCAAATAAGTATGTTTGTATAAAGAAGTGTGAAGAGGCTACAAGTGATTTCATGGTGCACCTATTCTCGAAATACCAGACCCTACAAGTGATTTCATGGTGTCTACTGATACTTTAGAATATATAGGATTGGTTGTTATGAATGATAGATAGGTCATTTCTTATGAATATCACAAACACAAGTATAATGAATTGAATTATTGTACACCTGATCTTTAATTGGCAATAGTAGTTCATGCATTAGTTTGGTGGAGACACTTTATATTGGGATACTAATTTGAGCTTCATAGTGATCATTGAAGCTTGTAGTATATCTTTACTTAGCTTAATATCAATGCGAGACAAAAGTGATGGATGGATTTTCTTTGTGAATATGAATTTCAGGTCAAGTAGATCTAGCATAAGGAAAATATGGTATCTTTCATGTTGAGTCGCAGAAGCCATGAGATACGAGCTTTGACTGTGGGTGTATATTTGTCCAGTTGTATACTCCAAGCACTTCCTTCAGATACTTGGCACAAGGAAGTGAGAGATGAGATTTCATTAGAGAGACCTTTGGAGGGTAGGTTTTTAGGATATATTTTGGAGTCAGATAATATTTTTCATTACGTGAGCCACATATATGTACTCCCATTAAATGATCTTCATACCTATATCTTATCTAAGGCTCACCGTGCACCTTACTTGACACATCCAGGTGTCAAGAAGATGCATGCAGACCTTTGAAGGCTATATTATTGGTCTAGTATGAAATGTAACATTTCTAATTTTGTGGCTAGTCTTTCAGAGTGTCAGAAGATTAAGGTAGACCACCACCATCCAGCAAGACTTTACAACACAATCTCATTCCACATTAAAATGGGATATCATATCGATGGATTTCATTGTAGGTTTGCCTATGACACCCTAAAGACATGGTACCATTATAGTTATCATTGACCAGTTGACCAAGGTAGCACACTTTTCTTCTATGAGAGAATCCTTTACAACAACTAATGTAGCTAGGGTCTTTATGCAGGATATTGTGAGGTTACATGTTAATCCCCATAGGATTATATCATATAGAGATCTAGTATTCACTTTTTAATTTTGGACTTCTTTTCAACATGATCTTAGAGCATAGCTAAGTTTTAGGTCAACATATCACCCTGAGACCTGGTTAGATAGAGCGAGTCAGTCAGGTGCTTGAGGACATGCTAACGATGTATGTCACAAATAGACAAACACACTGGGAGGACTATTTATATTTGGTCAAGTTTTCCTACAATAATGGGTATCATAGTTTGATTGCATGGACCGCCTTTTCAAGCATTGTCTGAATTGGACTATGAAATTATAGTTCTTTACTAATTCTAATTCCTAAACTCAATTTATTCTATTAATATAATAAATTAATTTTTTAGGTTTTGAATTCAATTGGTTAAATGTAATTATAGTTTATTAGTGATTATTAATAGATTAATTTAACGATCGAATTTTACAAATTAGTTTATTTTTATAAATTCCATTTTTTTTAATCTATTTTATTGCTTATGCATTTCTCTTAGAGGGGAAACTTTCTATGTTAAACTAATATGACTATTACTTGAGGAGGGGTAAGAGATATTGTATTTTCTTTGATTGCCTTACATACTTTAATGACAATTGATCACATTGTGACCCAACCTTATGAAGTTAATTTTATTATGAAAATTTATTGTTGTTTATTCTTGTCATTCATTGGAATCAGATTTGGAAATTATGGATTATGTTGACCTGGAGTTATCTAGGTGTTAAAGGGGAAGTGGCTTACTTCGGAGGCACGAGAGCCTAGAAGTGGCTACCTGGGTATCCTAAGTAGGTTACTTAATCAAGTGATAATATTAAACTAAATGAGGTTAAAATGAATTAATAAGATAATGGTTCCTCAACCATGCCTAGACTTCTAGTATAGGCTAAGGATGAGAGTGAGAGAAAATGCTTGCTCAACTAGTAGTGATGGTGAATCTAGAATGATCAGTTATCCTTGTCTTTATGAGAGGATTTTAGGTTCCTCATATGATCACACTTAGAAGTCAGAATCCAATGAGATCATTCCAAGGCATTGACATATGTGATGACACTTCCCTAATTTCATTCTAGATTTCCTACATGTTTTGTTTTCCTCTCGGTGTGTGTGTATACCTTTGGTTTATGAGTTGCACCCTTGAGATAGGATCTTCTAGGATCCTTTATTAGTTTAACTGATTTGATTGGTATTTTTATTTGAGTGGTATTTGATGTTATCTCCTCAACACTATGGGAATTTAAAACATAAGTTTCCATCAGGTTGAGAGGTACTAGTCCTTTTACCATTTGACACTCTGACATCCCTATTCTAGCGCTGGACCATCCTAGTTATAGTTTCTTCCTTTCCTATCTTCTTGGAGACTTATTCTTGTACTTCTCTATTTGTACTTTGTATTCACTGTAACTACATACCCTGTGACAAGTGCATTCGATGTTGATGATTATGTATACTTTATCATTAAGATGTAATTATGATGTAATATGTAGATGAGTTAGTTCATAGATGTAAATTACATTTGCATAGTTTCTACGTCAAGGTACCCATGAGATGTGTAATCTATTATGGAGATTATGTTTATGTTTATGCACTTATGGATATTATGTTTTACTACCTCCTGTTTATTCATTATTGTTTGTAAATACTTCAGAAAAAAAATATTTTGCAAACTTAATAAGATGTTTTAGGTTAATATATCCTGGATTCCCTAGCGAGGCATTAAAAATCCATAACTTGCATGACTAATGATCTAATCAATGAAGCATCTAAGCTCATCATCATATTAATAATCTGGAAAGAGATATGAGAGAGAATAAACCATAATCCAATAGAACATATGACTCAAGCACCAAATTATCATTTGATCTAATTTTCCAGTCATGTTTACACATAAGTAGCATAATCAAGGAACCATCAAGGAGATAAGAATCTAAACCTACATTAAGAAAAACTTAACAAATAAAACTTAGATGTAAAGAAAATAAAATATTGGCATGTGCTAAATAATAATCTATACTAAGGATTATGAGTGCAAAACACATATTTCCTTCCAAATATATGAGAAATCCAATAAAATTCATGAAGGATTCCAAGAACATCATCCTTAGTATAAGGAAAAAATAATGGATCAAATTGATAAACATCAAATGTTCAGTAAGTGCATACAAAACATTAGATGGAGGGAAACTCCACATGTCCTTTTGTAGATTAAGGTAATTGAGTTAACCTTGAAAATTGGGCTCTCGATGCACCTTACAAAGGGAATGCAATAAAATGAATATTAATAAATGGTATAAAACCATAAATGTCACCATGTGCATATAAAGAGATGTTGTAAAAGAAGAAAATTGTAACGACCTATATATCAATAGATCATATAAAAATTTATAGCAATTGATGCTAACTAACGAAATCAATAACAATTCATGAAGGCAATTATTGTTAGATAACTTGAACAAATTAAAGTTGAGCATTTCATTAAATTAAACAAATGGAACATATTTTATAAAGGGTTTGAAACATCATAAAGAACTATAAAAGAATGAGGAGATTGATTATCATTAAATTTATGAAAATTTTGATTATTTTGATTCATAGGCTTCTTATCATTTTATTTCTTAAAGTAGTTGTTGGTCACATGACCAGTTTTTCCACAATAGGTGCTATGGGATCTTTTATGAGGGCCATTCTTTTGAATATTATTATAATAATTCTTTAATCTAAAATTATGATTTTCATTCTTAGACATACAAGCATGTTAATTAGATTAAAGAGTGTCAAATTGAATACAATTTTCTTCATCTTGATGCAATAAATTTTTAAAAATACTACAAGTAATTTCAATAGCTAAAGTGGGAATGGATAATTGAGAATGTGCATTAGTTATAAATTGTTGAAATTGCCTAGGAATATATTTCTTTATAATAATATATGAATTAAATGAATATCATTAATAATAACATCTAAACCATTTAAATGAATTCTAATAAACTAAAATTTTAATAAAAAACAACCATGGTTTTGAAATCTGTATACCTAAAATATTGCAATTGATCTTAGAGTTGAATCTTTTTGGATTCACACAAATTGCCATAGGTGTTTTCTAGAATAACCCATGTTGCATGAGTTATAGTACATTTAGCAATACACAGATATAATTCTAGAATGAGAGAAATTCTAATGAGGGCAAGGGCCTCCTCATTTTTAGTGTTTCAAGCATCAATATCAACTTGAGTTGCAGTGGTGGGTGGAGCAGAAGTTACATCAGTCACAATGTCTAACATGTGTTTAAATAAAAAATTAAATGAAATGTGCATTTTCCACGCATGGTAATTAGCACTATTCAATTTGACTTAAGGGATTTAGTG
>BSBK01013951.1:15000-47500 GCA_027943335.1 Chamaecyparis obtusa | reverse complement strand
GAGGGCTTAAGGTTTATGAACCTAAGACCCTTAAGGATAATTTTTTTGACAAAAATTTCTCTCTAGGGCATGGTGGATAGATAGGGTTTCAAACTGAAGTTCTTACTGTTGCCCAAAATTTCCCTGTCATTCATTTTGGTCACGGTCCTATTTTTTTTCAAAGAACTGTTCAAGTGTCGAAAACCCAGTATGTTTTTGACCTTCTCTATGAAGGCTCAAGATGTTTCTGCCTTCGCTCGAAAACCCTTTATGTTTTCAAACCCTTCTATGTTTCGAACTTCTTCCTCTGGCGGCATTCATTTCATAAGTGCGCAAATATGACCTGGTGAGGCCTTGTGGCAGGCTTTTCTCAAACTCTTGCGGTTGTCGTGTGTTCGCAAGGAATTTTCCTTGCCCTTGCAATCATGCGATAGGATGACACCTGTCAGTGGGCCCAGTGGTTGTTTTTGAAGAATGCTAGCGGTCTGTCGCATGATCGCATAGCCCCTTTTTAGGCTATGCAAACATGCGACAAACCATTAGCCATGTCAGTAGGAGGTTGTAGGTTGTTGTGGACCTGAGATGCAAGTGCGGCAAAGATCTGATGGTGGTCGCATGTTCGCATGGGATCTTCCAACCCCATGCGATCATGTGACAACCTTTTGATGAAATCCTTCTATCATGGGTCCATTGTCAGAGGGTTGCCAAGGTGTTGATGACCGAGTGACTGGGACAGATAACAGAATGCCAAGTGGCGTAAGTGGGCCCGGGGTTGGTAGGCTTTGCGTGGTTACGCAATTGGAGGATCTCTCGCAGGCACCAGATATACCCAGAGGTAAGGAAGGTTATTCAGTGACTTGGAGATTGCTTTAGTCGCGGGTTCTTAGGGTTTAACATTAGTTAATAAAAGGATTACGAGATTTAGCGAATCCCTTTGTCACTAAGTCTCTAGATATGATTGGGTTAAGTTAAAAGTTTAACGTCATGCTTGGGCTTGGTGGTTAATTTTATTCAGCGATCTTGTGACTGTGTGTTCGCGCAATCTCTCATTTCTGGTGGTTAAGTCCTTAGTATATTGCGACTTGGCGGGTGGTTATCCTTCCTTTAGTCACTAAGTCTACAGATGTTTGACCGTCTTGGCTATGTGGTTAAAGATAAAGTAGGATCTACGGCTGGCGCTTGATCAGAAAAAATATTTGAAGGGTATGAGATCTTGTGCCCGCCATCCGATTGGAATCTCAATTTGCGGATGCGCGGTTGCGCAGTTAGAGTTTTCATGTGGTCGCTGGATCTGGTCGGCGTTAAGTAAAAGTTAAGCAACTCTGCGATTAAAGTGAAAATGAACCCGAGGTTAACTTAATGTTAAGTTTGCATGGATGCTGACATGTTGGTATGCTCGCTTCCAGTTGGCTCTTGACTGGCGATGTGGACTTTGACATTTCATAGGGGCTTGCGACTGTTTTGGGGATGATCTAGATCATCCAATTTGCCAGGAGAAATGTGATCAACAGCTGAGTTTTAAAAGAAGAAATGGTAACCGTTGGGGCCCAAATTTGAAGTTTTTTATAGGGGTTTTCACTAGCGTTGGATCCGGTTGACGTGTGTAAGGCAGAGACAAGTTATAAGAGGCTAGTCGCATGATCACATGAGGCTTTTTGAGTTCATACGATCATGCGACCAGCACTTTTTCAAGGTAGTGCAACCATTTTTCACAGGGTTTCTTCCAAGATGAATGTTGCAGGCATGGGTAGCTCAAGAAATTGATGTCGCCAGGGCAGTTGCAGGTTGCGGAGTTGATGAAGGAGGTCTGAGTGCCATTTTGAGTACTTTCTAGTATCTGATCGTATTTGGAGCCTTTATGGCTGAGTGGGCTTGTAGGGGGTTGTCAGGTCAAGGTCTTTTGTCTGTAGGCATGATCAATTCAGAGATGGGCATGCAAAAAAGGAAATATCTATTCGGCCATGATATTTACAGAGCACATTTATGATCAGAATTTGACTGTTAGGGTTGATTTTTTTATGCATATTTTTGTAACCCTAGTTAGTTTTTGACTCCTACCTGCGTGTAGTTGAGTGATGTATATAGTGTTTTTTTTGGAGCCTTAGTGCTCAGAACTCACATTTTGTAAAAAAGAAAGGGGCTTTTTCTTGGAAAACTATCTGTAGCATTTTTTCTTGCTCTTTGGTTTTTCACATCTTGTAAATGCTCATTGATAATACAAATTTTGTAAAGAATTCGGTGATATTTATCCTATCCTTATGCTTTCTTGTGTGGATTATCTCTTATTGGATTAAAGTTTATGAACGCTTTCAGTGATACTTAGTTTTCCCGATCCCCTTTACTTTTAGCTTATTTGTGCACTACTGTGTTTGATCTGATCTAAGTGAGGTTGTGGGCAGTCTTCAGCCCCTGTCATTCTGTCTCATTCCTGTGTCCTTTTGCTGAAGAGAATGTCTTCTTGCAGGTCATAATTTGTGTCTAATTTTTAGGCCCTCTTATGAAATACTCATGCAAGCCTATTCAGTAAGTTGTGATCTCCCAGACTTAAGCCTCTCACTATTTTCATTCCTCTATACTAAGATCCAAACCCTTTTTTTGGTGCATCACCTAGTAGGATAGGTTTGCTTTTCCTATCTTTTCCCTTTCATGCATTCCTTCTATCTCTTTCCCTCAAAAGTTTAAATTTCCTGTTAAAAGCAAATCAAGGTGATTATCCAAGAGGAACCAACCTAGAATCTGGAGGTCTCATCTCGGTTAGCCAAAGGTCCCACAACCTTGAGATGATTCCCATGTTATACTGGATTATCAAGACCAAGAGAGCTTGAGATTACAGGCGCAAATTTAGTCTAGAACATTTCTTGCACGCTCGGTGGGACAGTAAAGAAGTTCATTTGTTGAAGATTGTGTCATCTCTGATATGAAAATTGTATAATACAGACCTTTAGAGGTTGTTCTATCAAGTATATCTGGTGACTCCACTGTTTTCAAAGATTCGGGCCACCCTTGTTTAAGGTTTATGAGAAAGATCGAGACTAGAAGCTCAAAGCCTGCTGAATTTTTAGAGTTGCCCTTGAAAAGAAGCTACAAAGGTAGGTCAACTCAGAGAGAATCTCCTGCAAGAAGAGTCCAATCTACACCTCCTGATACTTCAGAGTGGAGACCTTTCCTCTTTCATTTCAGAAGAAGAGGCAGATCTCTGACCAGAGATCTAGAAGAAGAAGAAGATCCAAATCTAGCAAATACAGCTCAAATAGTTGTTGATCTTTAGATTACACCTCCTACAATGGCTAGAAATTTTTCCTTTGCACCCTTCAATCAGGGGGGCCCATTAAATTTTGCAGTGCATCATGATGTGCCCTTGGTGGCATTAAAGAGTATACCTGATTTCACAAGAGAGGGACAGACAATAGCCTTTGACCACATAAGAGATGTGACCACCATTTGCAGCATACATAACATTACTTAAGAGGATGTGGCCACCAAATTATTAGCAGCATCTCTGAAAGGTAAGGCTAGAGTGGTTTATAACTTTAACTATTGGTTCTATTACTTCATGGGATGAATTAGGGGATGCATTAAGCAAACATTTTGAGGATAAATCAGATAATTTGTCTCTAGTTGAGCAATTAACAACTATAAAGAGAGATCCTCAAGAGAAAATGACAGATTATAATAGTAGATTCCTTAAAACATGGAATAGAATCTTAGTCTTTGTAAGGCCATCAGCTGACCATGCCTTCATGTACTACTTGCAAAGTCTAAATAAACAAATCTCTGTAATGATCTAGTCTATGGGTGGTACCACTTTACCCTAGGCCTTTGACACTGCTGTCAGAGCTGAAAATTGTTTGATCCAAGTAGGCATGATACAAAGAAGACCTCCCATGCCTATCTTCCCTAGTCTTCAGCCCATTGCACCTACACAAGTACCCCCATTTACCCCTATTCCCATAATTTCAACACCTCAAGCTAGTAGCAGTGGTCAGGAACATGCTGCAACAAATTTCTCCCAAGAGTTGCAAGAGGTGAAGAGTAGTCAGCAAACTAGTATACAAGAAATGACAAACTTGCTGCAAACTCTAACCAAAGAGGTCAAAAACTTGAAGAAACAAAACTAAGGCATCAGGCCACCCTTCCAATCACAAGGCCAAAGTCCTAGTTAGCAATACCAAAATCATGGACAGCCTTATCAACAAAATAGACCACCATACCAAGGAGGCGATCAAGGGAAAAGACAAAGTTTTAATCAAAGACCATTCCAACCGTATAACCCTGCACCTCTTAATTCTGTAAATCCAGTCAGGGATATGGTTCCTAGTCAAAACAATATGGCCATGGATAATGAATGGTGTTTCCCTTGCAATCAGCCCCACAATCAGGCTACGTGTTCTAATGGATGGATGAACCAAGCACTAATGATTCAAAATGCTTCACAAGCTCAAGCAGAAGCTCCTTCTAGTGGGACAGCTCCTCAACAAGAAACACAAGAGAATGAGACTGCTCTTTTCAATTGGGAGCAACCAGATTTCAATGGAGTCAATGATGAGGCTGCCTTTGTTGCCTACACCAGAGCAAAGACGAGAGCCCAAGACATGGAGAGAGTAGATTCTAGTACTAAGGCCACTACATCTGTAGAGCCATTACAGCAAGTTGCCCCTATCATATCCAAGGAGGCCCCTGTCGTCACAAGCAAAGAAGGCCAAGTTCCAAAAGAGGCAAAACCCATCATAATAAAAGCACAAAAAAGAGTACACACTGTGGCACCTTATAATATTGTGGACAACATGAAGAAGGTGAATGTCACCATGTCTATGTGGGATTCTTTGTCTATTCTAGGACAACCTAAAATTTTGGAGAAGGCCATGAGAGAGGCAGCAAATCCTCGACCTTTAAAAAAAACTGCAAAACTAGTGTTGGTCAACACTGACCAAGAAAAGGAGACTCCAACTAGCAACTCCAAGGCCAATACCATGCAAGGTAGGAATTTAAAGCACCTCCCTTTTACGTATCTTTAATTATTGAGAAATCTTTAGTGCATAATTGTATGGTAGATAGTGGAGCTACTAGCACTGTAATGCCCAAGAAAGTGGCTGATCAATTAGGACTTAATTATGAACCCTTCCAAAAGAAGGGTACACACCTTGATGGATCCTCAGTCAGTACTATAGGTGTGGCCAGGGATACCAGTCTGTTTCTCCATTCTAGTCCTAATTTTTCCATTCTCCTTGACATATATATCATAGATCTCCCTGCATTGTTTGCCATATGTCTCTCAAGAGAGTTCACAGCCAAGATAGGAGGTTATCTTTCTTCCGACTGGTCTCACATGCTCTTTCATACAAGGTATGGTACCAAAGTCACCATTAAATCAGAAGCCTTAGCAATACATCATATAGAGCCATATGTGCCCAATTCCATCAATACTAATTGTCCTATATTTGATGACAATGATTTCCCAACCATTAGTGAAGCAAGCACCAAAATAGAGAATATCCCTGATATTCTCCTAGATGAAAGAACCTCAGAGATCCAAGAGAGTCTTGTTTGGGATTTTGGTTTGGGAAGTTATCTGATTCAAGAAAGTGGAGCCATAGAACCAAGCCTTCTCAAAGAACACACTGATTTGGATAATCGGGTTAGTCAGGTCTGGGAACTATTTTTTGATGGAGCTAGAAGTAGACATGGTTCTGGTGGAGGTGCTATGCTGGTGTCCCCAAAAGGAGAAAGGTATTATACTGCCTTTAGATTTAGTTTTTCCTCCACCAGTAACACTGCAGAGTGTGAAAGTCTGGTTAATGGACTAGAATGGGCTAGAAAAAGAGGGCTTAAAGTGTTAAAATTATATGGTGATAGTGAGCTTGTTGTCAGCCAAGTAAAAGGGATGAGTGCAACTAAAAATGATGTCATGAAAGCATACAAACATAGAGTTTGGGATGCAATTGAAGATTTCCACACTTTCAATATCGTTGCTATCCCTAGAAAATTAAATCAAAATGCTGATAGGTTAGCTGCTATTGGATCTTAGTTTGACATCCCCAATAACATTTTAAAGGAGGTAGATTAGAAACACATCAAGATTTTGTCAGACCTTCAATTCCCGATAATAATATTAATTGGCAAGTGTTTGACAATGATGAACAAATGCTGCAGTTCTTGTTTAAAGAAGATGTCTATTCAAGGCACAATCAAAAGAGGTTGTCATAGAGCTATGGTGATCAAGCGATACAATTTAGATCTAATAAGATGCTTAAAGGTCTTGTCACCTTAGAGACTATCTTCAGCAAGGATGATGAAGTCAAGAAAAATAAGGCTGGCCTAGTAGTCCAACAGGAACATTGTGCTGAATTAGAGTTGGAATCAGGTAAGAGCCTACAATTTGGAAAAGTAAATAGTAATTTAGAAAAGCAAGCTTACACTAAATTGTTCAGAGAATTCAGTGATGTTTTTGCATGGAGGTATGAAGACCTCAAGGGTTTTGATCCTACCCTTGCTCAGCACACTATTGAATTGGAGCCTAATGCTAAACTAGTAAGGCAAAAGCAAAGGCCTGTTAATCCCAAGCTTGAACCACTTATGCATAAGGAAGTACTCAAACTAATAGAAAGTGGCATCATCTACCCCATCAAACATACTAGTTGGGTTTCCAACCTTGTTCCTGTCAGGAAGAAGAATGGGGAGCTGAGGTTGTGTGTTGATTTCAGGGATTTGAACAGAGCCTCATTAAAATACTGTCATCCACTACCCTCCATGGAATAAATTTTGCAATGTGTCTCTGGATCTGAGAGATTCTCATTGTTGGATGGCTATTCAGGATACAATCAAATCTTAGTGAAAGAAGAAGATCAATATAAGACTGCATTTACAACCAAGTGGGGGACCATGGCATATCAGAAGATGCCCTTTGGTTTGTCAAATGCAGGAGCTACATTTCAAAAAGCAATGGATATGGCCTTTAAGGGCCTCATGTACAAGTTTGTGCTGGTCTACCTAGATGACATAACTATCTACTCAAAGCATGCAGTAGACCACATCAGACATTTGAGGTAGATTTTTTAAAGATGCAGAGAATTTGGGATATCCCTTAATCCCAAGAAATTTGTGTTTGCAGTTCATGAAAGAAAACTATTGGGATATGTAGTATCCAAAGAAGGAATTACAGTGGATCCTAAGAGAATTGTAGCCATCTTAGAACTACCATTACCACATCACAAGAAAGGACTCCAATCTTTCATAGGAAGGATTAACTTTGTTAGGAGATTCTTGCCTAACATTGCAGAGTTACTCAAGCCTTTGACAACCATGTTGAGGAAAGGTTCAGCCTTCAGTTGGACCAAAGAAGGAAAAGTTAACTTCCAAGCTATTAAAGAAGCCTTAACAGAAGCTCCTACTCTCCTAAACTCAAATTTCAGTAAGGATTTTATCCTTTATGCTTATGGGGGTCATGATGCCATATCTGTAATGTTGACTCAAGAAAATGTTGAAGGATTGGAGCAGCCTATTGCTTTCTTTAGCAAAGGTTTAGAAGAGTATGAACAAAGATACTCTTTTGTAGAAAAACATGTTCTTGCTATCGCAAAAATCCTAAAAAAATTTAGACATTTGTTGACCCATAGCAAGGTGCATTTGATGGTTACTCATCCAAGTGTCAAAGAATTTTTGCTTTCTAAGGACCTAAATGAAAAAAGAGCTGGTTGGATCACTAAGGTGATGGAATATGACATAGATATTTAGACTACCAAGCTAGTTAGAGGAAGAGGTCTTTGTGAGCATCTGGTAGAAGATGAAAGTTCAAAGAAGTTGGAATACATAGATGCATCTCTGGTGGCGCATTCTACAGGAGAGCAAGCCAAGGCAACTAGCTGGTTACTAATATGATCAATTATTTGAAGATAGGACAATATCCTGCAGGCCTAGATTCAACAAAAAGGAGGTATTACAGGTTACAATCTATTCCTTTTGTGCTGATAGATGAAATTATTTTTAGAAAGGATCACAATGGTGTCCTTCTAAGATGCATAGATTTAGAAAGGGTTGCAGATGTCTTATTGGAGTTTCATGATGGAGCTTCTGGTGGCCATTTCTCTCCTAGGACTATAGCTTTTAAGATCATGAGGGCTAGATACTATTGGCCATCTATCTTCAAAGATAGTCATGATTATGTTAGAAGATACATCAAATGTGCTATTTTTGCAGGGAAAGAAAGATTTGCAACTCTGCCCCTACAGCCAGTCAAAACAGAGCAGCCCTTCATGAAGTGGGGTATAGATTTCATTGGCATGATTAACCCTCCATCTAGTGTAGGACACAAGTGGATAATCACTGCAACCGATTATTTCACTAAGTGGAGAGAGGCAGTTGCTTTAAAGGAAGCTAATGAGAATGCTATTTTAAGTTTTTATGATGACATCATTCATAGATTTGGCATTCCAGATTCTATAGTTTCAGACAATGCATTAGCATTTACAGGCGTCAAAGTCTCAGAGTGGGTAGTCAAGAAGGGCATCTATCTAAATACAAGTTCCAATTACTATCCTCAGGGGAATGGTTTGGTAGAATCAACAAATAAAAATCTGATTAGAATAATCAAAAAGACCCTGCAAGATAGTCAAAGGGACTGGCATACCAAATTGAGATCTGCCTTGTGGCTAGATAGAATTACTCCAAAGAAAATCATTGGTAATTCCCCATAAATGTTGGTGTACGGTAGAGAGGCTAAGTTATCTATTTCAACTGAATTACCAGATTTGGACTTGGCCACTTAGTATGCCTTGTTTGAAGAGAGTGATCCTATGCAACTCAGATATGCCCAGTTGATGGAGCTAGAAGAGATCAGAGATAAATCAATGCACGATATGGCATTCCATCAAAGTCAAACAAAGAGAAGCTTTGATAAAAGAGCTAGGGTCAGAAACTTCAAGGTTGGAGATGTAGTTCTCAAATGGGATGAGTTCAAATCAAAGCCTGGCAAGCACACAAAACATGATTCCTTTTGGGGTGGACCATTTGTTATAACAGAGTGCAGAGGATCTAATGCTTTTCAGCTTTCAAACCTTGAAGGAGCCGCCCTACCAATCTCAGTGAATGGTTTCCACTTGAAGCCTTGCTTTGGGGTTAATCCCTCTGTGTAGGTCCTTCTTGTAAATATTTTTCTTTCTTTCTTCAATCTTTCTAGTTTAGTTTTTCCCTATTTTCTAAAAGGTGCTCGTGCACAGGTTTGTCTTCCCGGTTCAGTTTTTTGTCCCTCTCCCTGTCAAAAAGTTTTTTGTGCTCAAGAAATGACTCCTATACCTAATGGATTGCTTCAAGGCACCTGGTCTAAATGTCTAGTAGGCTAACATCCCGCAGAGGTCGCTAAATTGTTGCCCAAAATTTCCCTGTCGTTCATTTTGGCCACGGTCCTATTTTTTTTCAAAGAACTGCTCAAGTGTCGAAAACACAGTATGTTTTCGACCTTCTCTATGAAGGCTCAGGATGTTTCTGCCTTTGCTTGAAAACATTCTATGTTTTCGACCCCTTCTATATTTCGAACTTCTTCCTCTGGCGGCATTCATTTCATAAGTGCGCAACTCCGACTTCGTGGGGCCCCGTGCCTAGCTTTTCTCAAACTCTTGCGGTTGTCACGTGTTTGCAAGGAATTTTCCTTGCCCTTGCAATCATGCAACAGGATGATACCTATTAGTGGGCCTAGTGGTTGTTTTCAAAGAACGCTAGTGGTCTATCACATGATCGCATAGCACCTTTTTAGGCTATCCGAACATGCGAGTAACTGATAGCCTCACCGATAGGAGGTTGCAGGTTGTTGTGGACCTAAGATGCAAGTGCGGTAAAGATCTGATGGTGGTCACATGTTCGCATGGGATCTTCCAACCCCATGCGATCATGCGACAACCTTTCGATGAAATCCTTCTATCGTGGGTCCATTGTTAGAGGGTTGCCGAGGTGTTGATGACTGAGCGACTGGGACAGATAACAGAATGCCAAGTGGCATAAGTGGGCCTGGGGTTGGTAGGCTTTGCGCAGTTGCATAGTTGGAGGATCTCTCACAATCGCCAAATAGACCTAGAGGTAAGGAAGGTTATTCACTAACTTGGAGATTGCTTTAGTCGCCGGTTCTCAGGGTTTAACACTAGTTAATAAAGGGATTACGAGATTTAGCGAATCCCTTTGTTGCTAAGTCTCTAGATATGATTGGGTTAAGTTAAATGGTTAACGTCATGCTTGGGCCTAGCAGTTAATTTTATTCAGCGATCTTGTGACTGTGTGTTTGTGCAATCTCTCATTTTTGGTGGTTAAGTCCTTAGCATCTTGTGACCTGGTGGGTGGTTATCTTTCCTTTAGTCGCTAAGTCTCCAGATGTTTGGCGGTCTCGGCTATGCGGTTAAAGATAAAGTAGGATCTATGGCTGGCGCATGATCAGAAAGAATATTTGAAGGGTATGAGATCTTGTGCCGACCGTCCGATTGGAATCTTAGTTTGCAAATGCATGGTTGTGCAGTTAGAGTTTTTGCGTGGTCGCTAGATCTGGCCGAGGTTAAGGAAAAGTTAAGCGACTCTGCGATTAAAGTGAAAATGAACTCGAGGTTAACTTAATGTTAAGTTTGCATGGATGCTGACATGTCGATATGCTCACTTCCCATTGGCTCTTGACTGGTGATGTGGACTTTGACATTTCATAGGGGCTTGCGACTATTTTGGGGATGATCCAGATCATCCGATTTGCTGAGAGAAATGTGATCAACAACCGAGTTTTAAAAGAAGAAATGGTAATCATTGGGGCCCAAATTTGAAGTTTTTTGTAGGGGTTTTCACCAGCGTTAGATCTGGTTGACATTTGCAAAGTAGAGATAGGTGCTAAGAGGCTAGTCGCATGATCGCATGGGGCTTTTTGAGTTCATGCGATCATGCGACCAACACTTTTTTAAGGTGGTGCAACCATTTTTCGCAGGGTTTCTTCCAAGATGAATGTTGCCGGCATGGGTAGCTCAAGAAATTGATGTTGCTAGGGTGGTTGCAAGTTGCAGAGTTGATGAAGGAGGTCTGGGTGCCATTTTGAGTCCTTTCAGGTATCTGATCAAATTTGGAGCGTTTATGGCTGAGTAGGCTTGCAGGGGGTTGTCAAGTCAAGGTCTTTTGTCTGTAGGCATGATCAATTCAGAGATGGGCACGCAAAGAATGAAATATTTGTTCGGCCATGATATTTACAGAGAACATTTATGATTAGAATTTGATTGCTAGTGTTGATTTTTTTATGCATATTTTTGTAACCCTAGTTAGTTTTTGACTCCTGCTTGCGTGCAATTGAGTGATGTATATAGTATTTTTTTTGGAGCCTTAGTGCTCAGAACTCACATTTTGTAAAAAAGAAAGGGGCTTTTTCTTGGAAAACTATCTGTAACATTTCTTCCTGCTCTTTGGTTTTTCACATCTTGTAATTGCTCATTGATAATACAGATTTTGCAAAGCATTCTATGATATTTCTCTTTGTCCTTATGCTTTCTTGTGTGGATTATCTCTTATTGGATTAAAGTTTATGAACGCTTTCTGAGATACTTAGTTTTCTTGATCCCCTTTACTTTTAGCTTATTTGTGCACTATTTTGTTTGATTTGATCTGAGTGAGGTTGTGGGAATTCATCATCCCCTATCATTTTGTCTCATTCCTATGTCCTTTTGCTGAAGAGAATGTCTGCTTGCTGGTCATAACTTGTGTCTAATTTTTAGGCCCTCTTATGAAATACTCATGCAAGCCTATTCAGTAAGTTGTGATCTCCTAGACTTAAGCCTCTCACTATTTTCATTCATCTATACTAAGATCCAAACCCTAGTTTCGGTGCATCACCTAGTAGGATAGGTTTGCTTTTCCTGTCTTTTCCCTTTCATGCATTCCTGCTATCCCTTTCCCTCAAAAGTTTACATTTCCTGTTAAAAGAAAATCAAGGTGATTATCCAAGAGGAACCAACCTAGAATCTGGAGGTCTCATCTCGGTTAGCAAAAGGTCCCACAACCTTGAGATGATTCCCATGTTATACTAGATTATCAAGACCAAGAGAGCTTGAGATCAGAGGTGGAAATTTAGTGTATAACACGTACATCTTAAGCTTACAAAGGGAATCAGAACCAAGGTATAGGAAGCTTTAAGAAACCCCCTCCATATTTTCATACTCAATGATAAAGAGGCATGAATCCTCCAACACAGAATGGTGGTTCTCACTCTAAGAACTTTTATAAATTTTCACGTAACATGTGCAATCAAAATAGTTAGCCTGCATGCATCACAAATTCAATTGTGAGTAGAGATAGCTATCAGTAGTCTAGTGCACCCTCCACTAGGAGAGGTCATGATAAAGGTAATGATTCCTTCTCATGTGGTACACATTGTCACATTATAGTGAATTAGCCTTAGCATGCATCAAAGTTTTTAGGATAGAGACTTGCAGAATCTCAGCATACTATAGCAGATGCCCACAGATCTCACACGGTATTCGCAATAGTGGACCATCATCAGGTAGAGCATCAATGTACTGTGGTAAAAAATTATGGTGTCACGATAGGTATTTCTCTTTCTATTTGATTTGATTAAGGAGGTACAAATTATTTTATATATCCTTTTATAGTAGAGAGATATGGGCTAGTGGAAGTAAAGCAAGACATTGGCTGGCAAGTAGAGTTAACCTCTGGGGTAAGGATTTTGATAGACTCTCTAGTGCATAAGTGTGATTTCTACATAGGTAAATTCACCACCATAGTAGACCTTTGTGTGATTCCTTTGGGATCATATGATTTTGTCCTTGGAATGGATTGGTTAATTTCTCATGGAGCCAACATTGATTATAAATAAAAGAAAATCAAATGCAATGATGATGTTGGAAAATAGTGTGAAATAGCGGCAATTAATCATCCTATATCTCTTCATATGATTTTCGCTATAGAACTCAATTGAAACATGCAAAAGGGATGTCAATTATTTACCATAACTATTAATGAGATGGATGAAGTCAAAATATCTAGGAAAAGACTCTTTCAATCATGCTATACTTCAAGAATTCATTGATATCTTTCTTAGTGAGATTCTGGGTATGCCACCTAAGAACAACATAGATTTTCATAGTGATCTTGTTCTAGGAGCACAACCTATATCTAGGGAACCTTACCACATGACCACTCAAGAGTTGACCAATCTTTAGATGAAGTTAGAGGATCCTGTGTTGAAGGGAAGGATCTTTCTAAGTGTTTCTCCATGGGGAGCACCTGTGCTCTTCATTAAGAAGAAAGATAGATATTTACGCTTGTGCATTGAAAGATAATTGAACAAGGTTATCATAAGAAATAGGTACCCTTTTCCAAGGATCAATGATCTCTTTGGTTAGATAAAGGGAGCTAAAATGTTTTTTAAGATAGATCTCAAGTTAGGATACCATCAGTTGTGCATTCAAGATGCAGATATTCACAAGGCAACATTTCATAGTTGCTATGGACATTATGAGTTGACATTAGTTCCTTTTAGTTTGACAAATGCTTAATATGTTTTCATGTGCTTAATGAATTGATAATAAATCATTCTTACCTTGACCATGTTTTTATTGTCTTCTTGGATGACATATTGATATATTCTAAAAATATGGAAGAATATGAGAAACATCTCTGACCAGTTTTGCAGTGTCTTCATGACAATCAGTTTTATGCCAATGCAATAAAGTGTGACTTCTTTTAGTTTGAAGTTCTATATTTGGGGCACGTAATCTCAGCTTGGGATATTTCAGTTAATTATTTCAAGATTCAGGCTATAGTAGATATTCCAACCCCTACCAATGTATCTGAAGTACGTAGTTTCATGGGCTTGGTAGGTTACTATTATAGATTCATCAAATATTTCTCTTGGGTTGCATATTAGATTAGTTCTCTTCATAGGAAATCAAATAAGTATGTTTGTATAAAGAAGTGTGAAGAGGCTTTATCGAACCTCAAGACATTTCTGACCAGTGCACCCATTCTAGAAATACCAAACCCTACAAGTGATTTCATGGTGTCTACTAATACTTTAGAATATATAGGAATGGTTGTTATGAATGATAGATAGGTCATTTCTTATGAATATCACAAACACAAGTATAATGAACTGAATTATTGTACACCTAATCTTGAATTGGCAATAGTAGTTCATGCATTAGTTTGGTGGAGGCACTTTATATTGGGATACTGATTTAAGCTTCATAGTGATCATTGAAGCTTGTAGTATATCTTTACTTAGCTTAATATCAATGCGAGACAAAAGTGATGGATGGATTTTCTTTGTGAATATGAATTTCAGGTCAAGTAGATCTAGCATAAGGAAAATATGGTATCTTTCATGTTGAGTCGCAGAAGCCATGAGATACAAGCTTTGACTGTGGTTGTATATTTGTCCAGTTGTATACTCCAGGCACTTGCTTCAGATACTTGGCACAAGGAAGTGAGAGATGAGATTTCATTAGAGAGACATTTGGAGGGTAGGTTTTTAGGATATATTTTGGAGTCAGATAATATTTTTCATTACGTGAGCCACATATATTTACTCCCATTAAATGATCTTCATACCTATATCTTATCTAAGGCTCACTGTGCACCTTACTTGACACATCCAAGTGTCAAGAAGATGCATGCAGAGCTTCAAAGGCTATATTATTGGTCTGGTATGAAATGTCACATTTCTAATTTGTGGCTAGTCTTTTAGAGTGTCAGAGGATTAAGGTAGACCACCACCATCCAGCAAGACTTTACAACACAATCTCATTCCACATTAAAATGGGATATCATATCGATGGATTTCATTGTAAGTTTGCCTATGACACCCTAAAGACATGGTACCATTATAGTTATCATTGACCAGTTGACCAAGGTAGCACACTTTTCTTCTATGAGAGAATCCTTTACAACAACTAATGTAGCTAGGGTCTTTATGTAGGATATTGTGAGGTTACATGTTAATCCTCGTAGGATTATATCGTATAGAGATCTAGTATTCACTTTTTCATTTTGGACTTCTTTTCAACATGATCTTAGAGCATAGCTGAGTTTCAGGTCAACATATCACCCTGAGACCTGGTTAGATAGAGCGAGTCAGTCAGGTGCTTGAGGACATGCTAAGGATGTATGTCACAGATAGACAAACACACTGGGAGGACTATTTATATTTGGTCAAGTTTTCCTACAATAATGGGTATCATAGTTTGATTGCATGGACCGCCTTTTCAAGCATTGTCTGAATTAGACTATGAAATTATAGTCCTTTACTAATTCTAATTCCTAAACTCAATTTATTCTATTAATATAATAAATTAAATTGTTAGGTTTTGAATTCAATTGGTTAAATGTAATTATAGTTTATTAGTGATTATTAATAGATTAATTTAACGATCGAATTTTACAAATTAGTTTATTTTTATAAATTCCATTTTTTTTAATCTATTTTATTCCTTCTGCATTTCTCTTAGAGGGGAAACTTTCTATGTTAAACTAATACGACTATTACCTGAGGAGGGGTAAGAGATATTGTATTTTCTTTGATTGCCTTACATACTTTAATGACAATTGATCACATTGTGACCCAACCTTATGAATTTAATTTTATGATGAAAATTTATTGTTGTTTATTCTTGTCATTCATTGGAATCAGATTTGGAAATTATGGATTATGTTGACCTAGAGTCATGATTTTGAGACTATGAACCTAGGGTAGGTTATCTAGGTGTTAAAGGGGAAGTGGCTTACTTCGGAGGCACCAGAGCCTAGAAGTGGCTACCCGGGTATCCTAAGTAGATTACTTAATCAAGTGATAATATTAAACTAAATGAGGTTAAAATAAATTAATAAGATAATGGTTCCTCAACCATGCCTAGACTTCTAGTATAGGCTAAGGATGAGAGTGAGAGAAAATGCTTGCTCAACTAGTAGTGATGGTGAGTCTAGAATGATCAGTTATCCTTGTCTTTATGAGAGGATTTTAGGTTCCTCATATGATCACACTTAGAAGTTAGAATCCAATGAGATCATTCCAAGGCATTGACATATGTGATGACACTTCCCTAATTTCATTCTAGATTTCCTACATGTTTTGTTTTTCTCTCGGTGTGTGTGTATACCTTTGGTTTATGAGTTGCACCCTTGAGATAGGATCTTCTAGAATCCTTCATTAGTTTACCTGATTTGATTGGTATTTTTATTCGAGTGGTATTTGATGTTATCTCCTCAACACTATGGGAATTTAAAACATAAGTTTCCATCAGGTCGAGAGGTACTGGTCCTTTTACCATTTGACACTCTGACATCCCTATTCTAGCATTGGAAGATCCTAGTTATAGTTTCTTCCTTTCCTATCTTCTTGGAGACTTATTCTTGTACTTCTCTATTTGTACTTTGTATTCACTGTAACTACATACCCTGTGACATGTGCATTCAATGTTGATGATTATGTATACTTTATCATTAAGATGTAATTATGATGTAATATGTAGATGAGTTAGTTCATAGATGTAAATTAAATTTGCATAGTTTCTACGTCAAGGTACCCTTGAGATGTGTAATCTATTATGGAGATTATGTTTTACTACCTCCTGTTTATTCATTATTGTTTGTAAATACTTCAAAAAAAAAATATTTTGCAAACTTAATAAGATGTTTTAGGTTAATATATCTTCGATTCCCTAGCGGGGCATTAAAAATCCATAACTTGCATGACTAACGATCTAATCAACAAAGCATCTAAGCTCATCATCATATTAATAATCTGGAAAGAGATATGAGAGAGAATAAACCATAATCCAATAGAACATATGACTCAAGCACCAAATTATCATTTGATCTAATTTTCCAGTAATGTTTACACATAAGTAACATAATCAAGGAACCATCAAGGAGATAAGAATCTAAACCTACATTAAGAAAAACTTAACAAATAAAACTTAGATGTAAAGAAAATAAAATATTGGCATGTGCTAAATAATAATCTATACTAAGGATTATGAGTGAGAAACACATATTTCCTTCCAAATATATGAGAAATCCAATAAAATTCATGAAGGATTCCAAGAACATCATTCTTAGTATGAGGAAAAAATAATGGATCAAATTGATAAACATCAAATGTTCAGTAAGTGCATACAAAACATTAGATGGAGCGAAACTCCACATGTCCTTTTGTAGATTAAGGTAATTGAGTTAACCTTGAAAATTGGGCTCTCGATGGACCTTACAAAGGGAATGCAATAAAATGAATATCAATAAATGGTATAAAACCATAAATGTCACCATGTGCATATAAAGAGATGTTGTAAAAGAAGAAAATTGTAACGACCTATATATCAATAGATCATATAAAAATTGATAGCAATTGATGCTAACCAATGAAATCAATAACAATTCATGAAGGCAATTATTGTTAGATAACATGAACAAATTAAAGCTGAGCATTTCATTAAATTAAACAAATGGAACATATTTTATAAAGGGTTTGAAACATCATAAAGAACTGTAAAAGAATGAGGAGATTGATTATCATTAAATTTCTGAAAATTTTGATTATTTTGATTCATAGGCTTCTTATCATTTTATTTTTTAAAGTAGTTGGTCACATGACCGGTTTTTCCACAATAGGTGCTATGGGATCTTTTATGAGGGCCATTCTTTTGAATATTATAATAATAATTATTTAATCTAAAATTATGATTTTGATTCTTAGACGTACAAGCATGTTAATTAGATTAAAGAGTATCAAATTGAATAAAATTTTCTTCATCTTGATGCAATAAATTTTTAAAAATACTACATGTTATTTCAATAGCTAAAGTGGGAATGGATAATTGAGAATGTGCATTAGTTATAAATTGTTGAAATTGCCTAGGAATATATTTCTTTATAATATTATATGAATTAAATGAATATCATTAATAATAACATCTAAACCATTTAAATGAATTCTAATAAACTAAAATTTTAATAAAAAGCAACCATGGTTTTGAAATCTGTATACCTAAAATATTGCAATTGATCTTAGAGTTGAATCTTTTTGGATTCACACGAACTGCCATAGGTGTTTTCTAGAATAACCCATGCTGCATGAGTTATAGTACATTTAGCAATACACACATATAATTCTAGAATGAGAGAAATTCTAATGAGGGCAAGGGCCTCATCATTTTTAGTGTTTCAAGCATCAATATCAACTTGAGTTGCAGTGGTGGGTGGAGCAGAAGTTACATCAGTCACAATGTCTAACATGTGTTTAAATCAAAAAGTAAATGAAACGTGCATTTTCCACGCATGGCAATTAGTACTATTCAATTTGACTTAAGGGATTTAGTGTAGAGATAACTGAAAGAATAAAAGGGGAAACAAACACGAGGATTAGACAAAATCACCTCAAAAATAGTGATAAAAAAAATTCAAATAATCTTAAAATGAAATTTAACTTAATATTAATTATGATATGAACTGCTCAAATTAAAAATTAATTTTGTGTTAAATTAAATAATAAATGAGTAAATGATGTTATAATTTGAATGTATGTATAAATAATGTGATAAAATGATAATTACGAATTATACTAAACTTTTAAACAAAAATTCATTCATTAAACTATTTAAACACTATTGAAAAAAAAATTAACATATTAGAATGAATTAAAACTATTAAATGAACTATGGAGGAATGTGGTGCAGGAGCACCGAGGCCAAGTACAAGGGCCCAAAATGAACACTAGGTTCATTGATAGATCCTCGGGGGGTGAAGGACAAACATGACTGTGATGGGTCATTTGGCATTGTAAAATGACCTAATGAAGGGCGATCCCCTTAATACCACAAACACATAACAGAAATAGAGAAACAACAACAATTTGCAAGATTAGAAAATGGGCTTCTTATTATCTCCACAAGTGTGGAATTACAAAATTTTAGAATTACAATATGCAAAGCCACATGGGCATTCCCTTTACAATATTATGTAGGACAAAGCCTCGAATCATTACCCAAATCTACCCAGAACTACCCTAGACAACACTACGAGCCTTCTTTATATAGGCATTTTCCATCGCCCGAGAAGGTTCCAAAAATTTAGCCCTTAGGGCCGACCAAAATTAGAATTATTTTATTTTTCAATTTATTACATCAAAGTCAGCTCAAAATAACTTTTGAAACCCAAACAAAAATTTTGAAGGAAAATTATTTTCTGCCATTTCAGGTGGCCCGACTTCCGGAGACCATAAGTCATCACCAGTTGACCCGACTGACTATTATAACCCCATTTTAGAAAGGCCACAAAGCGCTTTACATGCCTAATTGGTGCAAGCACCTATCACCCAAATTATTGACCTCATCTGTGGCCTCTAAAGCCTTCAAAACTGAGTTCAAATTTTCTGTACCCTGCTGCCAATACCGAAAATCTTCAATATCTTCAAAACTAGACCTTATCTAGCCATGAAACTTTATTGTCAAGCTGATATGACTGAGATGAACCTCCACATGTAAAATCAAAACATTTCAAGATCGTATGACCAACTTACTAAAAATAGCAAGTTTCCATAAATAGCAACTTTGCAACAGATAGCCCTTTATTGAATACAAAAACATAAATATTTTTGGGTGATGCAAGATTGCTCTTCCACCCTAGATGCTCCTCCATCAGACACCCAGGGTAATTTGAGAAGTGACCCTGTCACATCTCAGGTGTGTAGAGGAAAACCAAGACGGTTAACCTCCTCCTTTGTCAGCCATGATGAATCTTCAATAGGTCATCCTTTCCACTTGACTAGATATTCTTCATATGTCATGTTCCTTGTGCTTCTGCCAACATGACTATCCAGTACATCCTCAATCTCTTTGGTATCTAAACTAGTTGCTGGAATACTCCATTGTGTTGTGGTGATCTCATCTTCAACACCTCCCTCATGATATTTTGTCAAATCTCAAATGTTAAACACTGGTGAAATATTTAGCTCAGTAGGCAATTCTATTTCATATGCATTTCCTGAATCGTGCTTCTTCAATATTTTACATGGCCCAAACTTCTCAACTTGAAATTCTTTATGCCTCATTTCTCATCTGCCTTAGCCTTATACTATGCATTCATCTTGGTAATGTGCTTCCTCACCTCCTCATGGATGTTCTTCAAATGTTCTACAAAATTCTCAACTTCAGCACTACTTATTTCTCCTTGATCTATCCTTCTCAACTCAGATGCATTTTTGTGACTATTTCCATATACAATCTAGAATGGTGATTTACCAGTACTCCTGTTGACAGAATTATTGTATGCAAATTCTGCCTGTGGTAAAATCAAATCCCATCCTATCAGCTTATCTCCAACCAAACATCTCAGAAGATTTCCCAAACTCCTATTCACCACCTTCATTGGCCCATCAGTCTGTGGATGATGTGATGAACTGAATTTCAAATCTATCTTCAGCTTCTTCCACAATTTTTGCCAAAAATAGCCTACAAACTTGGTGTCTCGATTTGAAACTATGGTCTTTGGCAAACCATGTAGTCTCACTACTTGTCTGAAAAACAATTCTGCTATATGAACAATGTCATTAGTTGAATCATGTCCCCACTAAGTCCTCGGTAATCCAAGAACAAAGTCCATACTAATATCCTCCAAAGGCTTCTCTGGTACAGGTAATGGCTGATATAACCCTATATTCTATTTCACTCCTTTTGCCATCTGACATACTCTACAACTTTGTACAAACTTCTTGACATCTTTCTGCAACTACGGTGAATAATAATTCTCACTAACCAAAGCAAGGGTTTTATCATGACCAAAATTTCCAGCCAATCCTCCACTATGCTTCTCCCTCATAGAGCTTCTTAGAATGCACAACTAACTCCCTATGAATAGCATATCATCCTGAATGATGAAATCTAGCCACTTCATTCTGTCTAGTGTAATAGGTTCTTTACAAGCTTTCCAAGCTTCACCAAAATCAAGATCACGTGGATACAAATTCTTGAGTTCCTTAAATGCAACCACCTCAATCTACATCTCTATCAGCAATAGTTGTCTTCTGCTAAGCACATCTGCAACCCTGTTAGACTTTCCACTTATGTGTTTCAAAACAAATGTATAACTCTTAAAAAACTCAACCCATTTCAAATGCCTTTGATTCAACTTTCCTTGACTATTCAAATATTGCAAAGCTTCATGATCAGTATACAAAACAAACTTCTTAGGAAGCAGATAGTGTCTCCACTTCTTCAATGCTTGAACTATATCATAAATTTCCTGATCATAAACATAATATTTTCTCTTGCCATCATTTAACTTCTCACTAAAATAAGCAATAGGTTTACCTTCTTGGCTCATAATAGCTCCTATTGCAGTACCACTAGCATCACAATCTACTTGAAACACCTTATTAAAATCAAGAAGTGCTAAAACAGGTTGTTCTATAACCTTTTGTTTCAACAGTTTAAAACTCTTATCCACCCCATTAGTCGACTTGAACTCTTTTCTATCCCCTCTCCTTGTTTCAGTCAAGGGTCCACAAATACTGCTAAAATTTCTCATAAACTTTCTGTAAAAGCTAACGAAACCATGAAAAGACCTTACCTAGGTAGCACTCCTTGGAGTAGGCCATTCAAGGATAGCTTTTACCTTCTCTGGGTCCATTTTTAGACCTTTTGTTGAAACTACAAATCCCAAATACACTAACTCTTTCTTCACAAAACTACACTTCTTCAAATTAATCAACAATTTCTCATCTCTTAACTTCTCAAACACCATACAAATATGCATCATATGCTCTTCCAATGTCTTACTAAAGATCAAAATATCATCTAGGTACACAATGACAAACTTACCCAAAAATTCTTTCAGAGCCTCATTCATGAGCCGCATGAAAGTGCTCGGTGCATTGGTTAGCCCAAAAAGCATGACTAACCACTCATATAGTCCTTCCTTTGTCTTGAAGGTAGTCTTCCATTTATCTCCTTCTCTCATCCAAATCTGGTGATATCCACTCTTCAGATTTATCTTTGAGAAATACACAGCTCCACTCAAACAATTCATAATATCATCCATCAATGGCAATGGATACCTATACTTGATTTTGATCTTTTTTATTGCTTTGAAATCTGTACACATCCTCCATTTTCCATTCTTATTTGGTGCTAATACTACTGGTACAACACATGGACTCAGGCTCTCCCAAATCAATCCCTTTTGTAACAACTCATGTACTTGTCTATTCAACTCTTCACTTTCTACTGGTGTCATTCTGTGTGCTACCTTGTTTGGAAAATTGGCTCTTGAAATCAAATCCATCTGATGAACGATCTTCCCTACTGGTGGTAATCCATTAGGTACATTATTAGACACAATATCCTAAAACTCATTCAACAAATCTTCAACCTCTACAGGTACATCCTCTACTTCCTCTTTACCAGCTTTCAGAATTAAAGCAAAACACACATGCTCATGCCTCATACCATCTAGGAATTTTCTTCCATCAACAAACGTTATTCTCGCATTACCACATACCTTTTCTTCAGTCTCCTTCAATGGCTTTAGCTTATGTCGCACTCCATCCTTTGTCAAGGAATAGGTATTCGCATGACCATCATGTACAACACATTTGTCAAACTACCACGGTCTACCCAACAACATTTGACATGCATCCATAGGTATGACATCACATAGTACCTCATCATGGTACCCACCAATCTTGAACTTTACTAGGCACTGTTCACTGACCATGACCTTGTGGTCATCCTGCACCCGGGCAATTCGATATGGATGTGGGTGTTTCTGTCACTTGAGCTTCAACTTTTTCACCATCTCTTCTGACACCAAATTATCATTGCTTCCACTATCAATAATCACATCACAACATTTACCCTCACACTTGCATCTAGTGCGAAATAGGCTCCTCCTTTGTTCATGTTCATTTTCACCACTTAACAGGACTCTTCTATTAACCAGCATTTCTCCTCTTTCAAAATCTTCAAAATTTGATGATCTGGCATCTTCATCTACATGTGCAACTCTGGCCTAGCCTTCATTCCTCCTATATGTCCTTCCTTGGCATTGAGGACATTCAAATGCCCTATGACCTTCTCCACAGTGAAAACATGTTCCATGGAAGCATCCTCTTCCTGAACCTTGTCCTCTTCCTCTTCCTCTTCCTCTTTGATCTCTATTGTTCTAATCTTAGGAATGATTGGAATTATTTCCTCTCTAATTTTGACTACTACTAGCCTCATCCTTATTTTTCAGATCTTGATTTCAGCCTCCATATGACCATCCACCAAATCATCCACCGTGACCTCTTCCATTTTGTCTGCTCTCAAACTTCTTGTTCAGTTTTTCCTCTACTTGTAGGGAAAATTGGTATGCCTCTTCAATACTATTCATTTGAACCAGATTCAGCTCCTCCTAAATGCTTCGCTTCAGCCCATTAAGGAAATGAGCAACTTTCTCCTTATCAGCTTCCACATGGCCTGTTCTGATGAGGATTTGATAGAACTCGTCTGTATACTCCTGAACAGATCTTCCTGCTTTCTTCAAACTTTGCATCTTCTTCAGTAGGTCAAGCTCATAATCAACAGGGATGAACTGTCGCTTCAATTTATCCACCATCTAATCCCATCTTGTGATTTTATCTTTCCCTCTTCTATTTCACTCCAATTGAATCTCTTGCCACTAGATTTTTGAATGACCCTTCAGTTTGGCCTCGATGAATTTGACCCTATCAGGATCCTCAATATCTTCATACTCAAAATATTCTTCACATTCATTGATCCAGTCGATCAATTCTTTTGGGTTAAGATTCCCTAAAAATGTAGGAACCTCAATCTTAGGTCTTTTCCCAATCTTGGAAATGGCTCAAAAAAGTCTTTCTTCTTCTTGATTCAAAACTTTGACTTCCCCTTCTTGATCAGAATTTCCTTCTCCTTCAGCTTCATCCTTGCTTTCTTCTCTGACATTAAGATTCATTCCTTTGCGAATCTCCTCTTGCAATGCTTGCACTTGTCTCTATAGTGCCCTAACCTCAAGTGTTACAACACCAGCTCTTTTTCCATGTTCCCTTCATGGAGGCATTTTCACACTTCTTACTAAAACCATAACCATGGTCCTGGTACAAACTACCTCACAGTCGACAATCTGTTTACATAGAAACCCTAACCCATGGTCCTCGTGCTAACTACCTATGAGTTGGTGATCTATTTACACACTCAGGAACTCCTACTCTGATACCACTTGATGAAGGGTTCTCCTCTTAATACCAAAAACACATAACAAAACTAGAGAAATAACAACAATTTCCAAGAACAGAAAATGGGCTTCTTATTATCTCCACAAGTGTGGAATTACAAACTTTCAGAATTACAATATGCAAAGCCACATGAGCATTCCCTTTACAACACTACGGACCTTCTTTATATAAGGCATTTTCCATCGCTCGAGAAGGTTCTAGAAATTTAGCCCTTAGTGCTAACCAAACTTAGAATTATTTTATTTTTCAATTTATTACATCAAAGTCTTCTCAAAATAACTTTTGAAACCCGAACATAAATTTTGAAGGAAAATTACTTTCCGCCATTTCAGGTGGCCTGACTTTCAGAGACCATAAGTCATCACCAGTTGACCCGATTGACTATTATAACCCCATTTTGAAAAGACCACGAAGCGCTCTACAATCCTTATTGGCACAAGTACCTATCACCCAAATTTTCAACCTCATTCGGGGCCTCTAAAGCCTTCAAAAATGAGTTTAAAGTTTTTGTACCTTGCTGCCAATACCAAAAATCTTCAATATCTTCAAAACTAGACTTGATCTAGCCATGAAACTTTACTGGTAGGCTGATATGATTGAGATGAACGTCCACATGTAAAATCAGAACATTCTGAGATCGTATGACCAACTTACTAAAAATAGCAAGTTTCCATAAATAGTAGCTCTGCAAAAGATAGCCCTTATTGAATACAAAAATAGAAATATTTTTGGGTGATGCAAGATTGCCCTTACACCCTGGATGCTCTTGCATCAAGACCATAATGTCCATGTAATTATGTTTTGAATATGTTTTCTTAAGTATGTTGATCACTTTGAAAAAGGATCACTTATGTAAGCCATGATGGCATTTGGAGGCTAGAAGTGCACCTTGGGGTCACCTAAGGATCCTAGGGTAGATGAATTTGTTTAATAACCTATAAGGTCCATAATGTTTGTAAGTTGGCCATTGGATCCATTTAAACGTGTCAAATGCACTAAAAGTGCCTAAAATGTAATATTGCCTAAATTGGCGAAATATGCCCTAGAAGGCTAGTATGGGGTTTAGTGAGGGTTTAAGGCTTTGAGTGTTAGGATATAATTCCTAAAAATCTTTGAAAGGTTAATAAAAATGCAAAGGATTAAGATTTTTTGAATCAAAAACTATGTTGTCAACTTGACAACAATAAACCAAAATGTAAATAACCGATTACAGGTAGTTGTAGAGAACTTTCAACTGCTACACCGATTGGAAGAGGTTATTTGTATTGAGTTTGTACATGAGTTTGAGAGGAGAGGATTCTAAGAGTTTGACAGAGTGTTTTGTGTCTTCGGGAAGACAATGTAATGAAGTCAGAATCAATAAACTTTTAATTTCTTGCAACTTTCTATCCGTTGGCTGCAAGGGCACAATCCTTTCTTGTGGATTCTAAAACTCTTTGTTAAAATGCTATATTGATTGGAAATGTATTATATAATGGTGGATTAAGTTAATTTTGTTTCCATGCAATTTTTTTATCAGTTTTTTAAAGTTTGAAGCAAAGGAAGTCAAGTTTATTGCTGATTGTCCTTGGCAGAGTGTTTGTGAAACCAATTATTTTCTTTGAAGACACCATGAATGTATAATAATCCTCCCACATAATTTGGTTAATGTGACTTTTGGGGAGATCTAAAACATTTATAATATATTTCCATATGAGTTTGTATGCAAGGGTGGACAAGAGATTGAAGAGAGGATCAATCATTGTTGAAAAATGTTGATTGAAGGGTACATGGTGGATGGACTAGTATAGGTGTGAGAGTTCCATCTGAAGGAGGGCCAAGTTTTATGGCATGGAATATCATGATATGTTTCTTGGATGGTGTAGGATCCATTGGTAGGATCTAGAAGTCTTTAAAAGTGTCTTTTTGACAAAGCCCTTGTCTAGTGAACCTAGAAAGGAAGGTTTGGTGCTTGGGATGGTAAAACATGGAGGCACCTCTTGAAATATATGCTATACAACATTGGAAAGGGTATCTAGATATACTCTTAGTTGTGTAAGTGTTTTTGATAATATTTGAGTAATCATTGGAAAACTTGTTGAGCAGGGCTACTAGGGATTAAGTCCTAGTAAGCACCTGGGTGAGGGATAGTTGAAAGATTGAGTTGATTATATGAAACTAATGATGTGTTTGAGGGACATTGGGATGTTTACAAAGGCATCAAGTCTATTGATGGCATAATGACTAGTTTTTCACTTTGATTGGTTATGGTTTGGAATGGATCCGTGAGGATTATCCTTCTGAAATAGCTTTTTGGGTATTATGACAATACTAATGAAGTCCCTCTTGGAGTTACTGATTGTGAGACTACCTAGGCCTCTGCATCACTTAGCATCAAAGCCTAAGAGCATCCTAGGTTGAGTGGTGGAGAATATATTTATGAGGTTGGAAGATTGAAGGTCCTTTGTTGATGCTTAGAGTTGAACTATCCTTTGAGAGTGTTCAAAAGTGGTGGCTTGACATGTGAAGAAGCCTAGATTGGTGAGAGAAGAGGGAAATAAATAGAAGTGAGAGAGAGTTAGACAAGTTACTAAAAGAATACTTGGATGAAGGATGGAAAAGAGATGAAGAAAATAAGAAAAGAGAAAAAGAGAGAAGCCTTGAATGAAGTAATTGAATTTGCAAATATGGGCCATGAGGAGGCTCAAAAGGTGATAAAAAAATTTCCTAGCATGGAGATAGCACAAGGTAAATATGAGGTACGTGTTGGTATCATGTTGAGTGACAAGATGCAGCATAAGCATGTAGTGTTTACATTGGTTATAGATGGAAAACCTAAATGCACAATGAAGATGCATGGATGAAGGATAGCATGGTTCATGGAGGACTTATATTTTCCAAAGGTCAAAATGATGGCCTGAATTTATTTTTTAACAAGAGGACTTGGAAAATTTTTATGGCTAAGGAATATGGTGTAGGACCACAAAGGAAAAACACAAGGGCCTAGAAGGAACATTAGGATCACTGATAGATCCTAGAAGGAGGGAAGGAAAAATATGACCATTGGTATGTGCAAGATCATGGTATGCCAAAAAGTGCCGATGTGAAAAAAACTTATTTTCGCTCATCCAAAAGCGCAAAAATGCATATGTTATCTTTTTAGTAGGCCTTGGTGTCAATACACTTGGCTAAGCTAAAATTCAAAGAAAAAGGCTTAATCGGATATCCAATATTATTGAATATCCAAAATTATTGAATATCTGAAAATATCCAATATCCGAAAATATTGAATATCTGAAAATATTGGATATCCGATATTATCAAATATCTGATAATATTGGATATCTGATATTATCAGATATCTGATAATATTGGATATCTGATATTATAAGATATCTGATATCTCCTAGACCAAAATTTTTCCTTGAAATCTCTCTCTGTCTCTGTCTCTATCTCTGTCTCTGTCTCTCTCTATCTCTCTCTGTCTCTCTCTCTCTCTCTAGAGCCTTCACCTCCTCTTTTTAATGTATATTTAAAGGTTTCATATTATTTTTTGTGTACAATGTACCTTAAATGATCTTACATCAATTTTTATGCCACTGTTAGTTTCTAGAAGAGATGATGAGCGCACAATGGTTCTATATCTCTGTGAAATTTATTTTTGAGAGTTAAAAACCTAATTGATTGTATTCAATCAAGGGGAAGTCCATTGACATCTACTTATTCATTATAGTTAGAGAGCCAAAATTACAAGGAGTTTGTAGAAAATCCTATGTTGGATACTTTCAGGAGAAATTGGGTTGAAACTGTCTATCATCAAATCAACTGTGCATGTATTTTTTCAAAATTATTTTTTATATCAAATAATATAATACATAGTAATATAAAAATTTATATTATAATATTAATACTATTCTATTATTATTTAATATTAATATTAAAAAAATAATTGTAATATATATTTTAAAATTGAAAAAAATAGACAACACAACTAATATTAACATAGCAAAAATACAATTTAATATGAAACTTGAATTTGAAAAAAGAGGTGCAATCGAAATATCAAAGTAGGCGGGAAGTTTCGGATATCCGATATTATTGGATATCTGAAAATTTCGGTATCTGATTTTATCGGATATCTGATTAGGCTTGGTATTTACTTGGGCATTCCCAAACATGGGTGGTCAAACCCTTTAGGTGTGTTTAGGAGATGGTTTTTGATACCAAGATTTCAACCATGTAGATGACGACTATTTTTTTCACCTGAAATTGATGAAATGAAAAGGGTTTCTTAACGAGATTATCACCTTTCCATCAATATATTTTTTGTCACATTTCAATTTCAGTAACTATTACTTATTTTTCAATTGAGTTATCTTTAAAGTCATAATTGACATACTGATTGAAAAACAGCTATAACTTTCAAACTGTTTAACCTTTTTGAAATCCAAAAAATGCATCACATTCTATGCTTCGGCTACTATAAGAAAATAAAATAAAATTGAATTTTGTAAAATTTTGAATTAGTGAAGGTGGTCACACATGAATGTTTTTTTATTATGAAAAATTTATAGGAGAAAATTCATACCATTTAACCTTTTTGAAATCCAAAACATGCATCACATTCTATGCTTCGGCTACTATAAGAAAATAAAATAAAATTGAATTTTGTAAAATTTTGAATTAGTTAAGGTGGTAAGACATGAGAGTTTTTTTATTATGAAAAAGTTATAACAGAAAATTCATAATTAATTATTTATTTGACCAAAAATTACAAAAAAATGTGTGTCACATCTAGGCATGAGTCTGCTACTTATATCTAGAATCTGGAGAAAATATATCATCATTTGATTCTGATTAAGATGGTGAGACATACTCTTTTCCCTGAAATTTTTGTACTACTGCATTGAAATCTAAAATTTTGAATAATTAGATTAAAAAAATTCAAATAAGGGCTAGTAGCTTAAAAACTGATTTCAATTTCCTACAAATTATATTCTTACAACTTTTTCACATCAAGTTTATAAGATGTTCAAACTTTTACATCAAGTTGACTAACCCTAATTTTCTCATTTTTCATTGCCACTTAAGGCCATAGTTTGGTATACCATGAGCCTTCACATACCCCCATACCGGGTCATTTGGCATTGCAATAAGACCATAATGGTCATTTAATTATGTTTGGAATATTTTTTTTTAGGTATGTTGTTCACTTATGTAAGCCATGATGGCATTTGGAGGCTAAAAGTGCACCTTGGGGTCACATGAGGATCCTAGGGTAGATGAAGTTGTTTAATGACTTATAATGTCAAAAATGTTTTTTAGTTGACCAGTAGAGCCATTTACAAGTGTTAAATTCACTAAAAGTGCCTAAAATGTAATATTGCCTAGATTGGTAAAATATGGTCTAGAAGGCTAGTATGGCGTTTGGTGACGGTTTAAGGTTTTGAGTTTTAGGATAGAAGTCCTAAAAAAACTTAAATGTTAGTACAAATTCAAACAATTAAGGGTTGTCTATTTGATAACTATGTTGTCAACATGAAAATAATATACCAAAATGTAAACAGCCAAATAAATAACTGCCGACAGTTGCAAAGAAGTTTCAACTGCTACACTGATTGGAAGAGGTTATTTTTTATTGGCTGTGTGCATAAGTTTTAGAGAAGAGGAATCTGAGATTTTTATAGAGTGTTTTGTGTGTCTAGGAACACAATGTAATGAAGTTTGAATCAATAAAATTTGAATTTCTTGCAACTGTCTATTCTCTCGCCGTAAGGGCACAATCTTTGTTTGTGAATGTTGGTTGAAACTCTTTAATCCAATGCTATATTGATTTGAAATATATTAGATTAATGGTGAATTAAGTTAATTTTTTTTTCATGCAAGTTTTGTATTTCTTTGTTAAAGTTTGAAGAAAAGGAAGTCAAGTTTACTATCATCTATCCCTTGCAGAGTGTTTGTGAATCCAATTATTTGCTTTGATGACACCATGAATGTATAAGACTCCCCCCACTTAATGTGGTTAATGTGACTTTTCAGGAGTGTATAAACCATGTACAATATGTGCCCATAGGATTTTGTATTCAGGGATGGACAGGAGATTGAAGAGAGGATCAAACATTGTTAAAAAATGTTGATTGAAGGGTACATGGTGGATGGACCAGTCAAGGTCTTAGAGTTCCATTTGAAGGAGGGCCACTTTTTATGGCATGAAATGTCATGATATATTTCTTGGATGGTGTAGGATCTATTGGTAGGATCTGGAAAGGTGTGGAAGTGTCTTGTTGACAAAGCCCTAGGTTAGTGTACATAGGAAGGAGGATTTGGTGTTTGGGATGTTCAAACATGGTGGAACATCATGAAAATTTGAAAATTTAGTGATTTGGATGATGTTTAAACTTTGTTCAAGGTTTGGTGGTTTCAGGATGAGAGCTATTTTTAGTTGCTTTGTAATAGGAGAGTTAATGAGGGCTAATTGTAAGCTGATAAGGTATTGCTTTAAATAATTGGTCCAAAGGAGAAGTATATGATTATGTGATATGTTATACAAAATTGAAAAGGATATGCATATATACTCTTAGTTTTGTGAGTGTTTTGGAAAAAATTTTAGTAATCCTTGGAAAACCTATTGAGCAGGGCTATTAGGGATTAAGGTCTAGTGAGCACATGGGTGAGGGACAGTTGAAAGATTGAGCTGGTTGGATGAAACCAATGATGTGTTTGAGGGACATTGGGATTTTTAGAAAGTTGTGGAGTCTTTTGGTGGCATAAGGAAAAGATTTGCACTCTAATTGGTTATGGTGTGGATTGGATCCATGAGGACAATCCTTGTGAAACAACTTGTTGGGTGTTGTGACAACACTAATAATGTCCCTCTTGGATTTACTAATTAGAAGGCCACCTAAGCCTCTACATCAGAATGAAAGATAAAAATTATTTAAAAAAAAAATTAACTAAGGAATATTAATAAAATAATGATTTAAAAAAAACTAATTTATTGAATAGAAATGTGGTTATACAAAATGATAAATGGTCAAACTAATATTCAAATACAAAACTAAACTTAGCTAACATTGATTCTATGCTAGGAAAACATAGAAAAATGTAAAGAGAAACAAAATACTAGTTACACAAGACCAATGGTTGTAAGAGAAAGCAAAGAGATAGGCTAGACAATTTACAAAGAGAGAAATAGTTCATGTAAGATCATAAATGGGTGGGAATAACTGAAAAAGCAGTAATGTAATAGAACAAAAGGGCTACATAAGGCATAAGGAAGACAACGCAAGGAGTTTTTAGAGATAAGTTACGTAATATGAGGTAACAAATTGAAATTTGTTGTCCAATCAAATATGAAAAGGGATAAAGAATACGAAACAAATTGGTGATATATGCCTAATAAAGGAATCAAATTATAGAGTGGAAGGAAATGAAAGGAAGAGATGAATAAGCCAACCAAAAACAATGACAATGTAAGAGAGGTTAAGCAAAAAGATATGCAAAGCCTAGATAAAAATAAGCAAGATAAAAAGATAAAAGAAATATGAGAAAAGATGATTACTAGGATGAAAAAATAGAATACGCTTGCAATAACAGAGGTAATTGAAAAGATAATAGAGATACACCTTGAAAATAGATGAAGTAAATTTGCATTTAATGTCAGTGGAAACTCAAAGATGCTCCAATTTAGTGGAACAACATTGCCACAAAATCCATCAGATGATGATGCCTTGGCCAAGTTTTGCAAGGATACAATAGCATCGATATGGCACTATCATGGAGGATGTCAAGTTGACCTTGTTATTGATGAAAGGTATCGTGTGAAAGGAGTTGATAGTCTAAGGGTTGTCGATAATTCTATTTTCAAGGATAGCCTAGGGACGAATCCTCAAGCCACTACTATGATGCTTGGAAGGTAGTGTTCTTATCACTTAATATAGATTTTTTTGTTACACAAATTTTAATGTATCATTTTAATGATGTACTTGTGTTTTTTTGTGGTGTATGTAGGTATATGGGACTTCGCATTGTCAAGGAACGCATTCATAGTTAAAGATACTACCAATTGAAATTTCTTCAAAATAATATATTATATTGTATTATTTATTGGACAATGGCCTACAAAATAATACCATTTGTCATGTAAATTCAGATTTCGGAAATAAATTATGATGTAATTTATAATTGTGTCTAGTATTGATAACAATAAAATTTGTAGCATTGTGGAATATCATTGTCCATCTTTAATGAAAAGGGTGATGATTTGAAGTTGTTTCGTCATATTTACTCTTCAAC
>BSBK01013951.1:5000-10000 GCA_027943335.1 Chamaecyparis obtusa | reverse complement strand
GACAGATGTGCTGTACACGATGGCCGTGCAAATACCTATTCCCTGACAAAGGATGGAGTGCGGCATAAGCTAAAGCCATTGAAGGAGACCGAAGAAAAGGTATGTGGTAATGCAAGGATAACTTTTGTTGATGGAAGAAATTTCCTAGATGGTATGAGGCATGAGCATGTATGTTTTGCTTTAATTCCAAAAGCTGGTAAAGAGAATGTAGAAGATGTTCCTGTAGAAGTTGTAGATTTGTTGAATGAGTTTCAGGATATTGTATCCGATAACATGCCTGATGGATTACCACCAGTCAGGAAGATCAGTCATCAGATGGACTTGATCCAGGAGCGAGTTTGCCGAATAAG
This sequence comes from Chamaecyparis obtusa, assembly GCA_027943335.1. NCBI lineage: Eukaryota > Viridiplantae > Streptophyta > Pinopsida > Cupressales > Cupressaceae > Chamaecyparis > Chamaecyparis obtusa. The sequence continues at coordinate 9,650 of BSBK01013951.1, read as the reverse complement.
GCAGCACACAGAATGACACCTGCAGAAAGTGAGGAGTTGAACAGACAAGTACATGAGTTGTTACAGAAAGGATTGATCCGTGAGAGTCTGAGTCCCTGTGCTGTACCAGCGGTATTAGCACCAAAGAAGAATGGAGAATGGAGGATGTGTATAGATTCTAGGGCAATAAACAAGATCACAATCAAGTACAGGTTTCCATTGCCACGAATGGATGATATTATGGACTGTTTGAGTGGAGCTGTGTATTTTTCAAAGATAGATCTGAAGAGTGGATATCATCAGATTCGGATCAGAGAAGGAGATGAATGGAAGACCGCCTTCAAGACAAAGGAAGGACTGTATGAGTGGTTAGTCATGCCTTTTGGGCTAACCAATGCACCGAGCACTTTCATGCGGCTCATGAATGAGGTTCTGAAAGAATTTCTGGGTAAGTTTGTCATTGTTTACCTAGATGATATTTTGATCTTTAGTAAGACATTGGATGAGCATATGATGCATATTCGTATGGTATTTGAGAAGTTGAGAGAAGAAAAATTGTTGATTAATTTGAAGAAGTGCAGTTTTGTGAAGAAAGAGTTAGTGTATTTGGGATTTGTAGTTTCAGCAGAAGGTCTAAAAATGGACCCAGAGAAGGTACAGGCTATCCTTGAATGGCCTACTCCAAGGAGTGCTACTGAGGTAAGATCTTTTCATGGTCTAGCTAGCTTTTACAGAAAGTTTATCAGAAATTTTAGCAGTATTTGTGGACCCTTGACTGAAACAATGAGAGGGGATAGAAAAGAGTTTAAGTGGACTAATGGGGCAGAAAAGAGTTTTCAGTTGTTAAAATGAAAAGTTACAGAACAACCTGTTTTAGCACTTCCAGATTTTAATAAGGTGTTTTAAGTAGATTGTGATGCTAGTGGTACTGCGATAGGAGCTGTTATGAGCCAAGAAGGTAAACCTGTTGCTTATTTCAGTGAGAAGTTAAATGATGCCAAGAGAAAATATTTTGTTTATGATCAGGAATTTTATGCTATAGTTCAGGCATTAAAGAAGTGGAGACATTATCTACTTCCTAAGGAGTTTGTTTTGTATACTGATCATCAAGCTTTGCAATATTTGAATAGTCAAGGAAAATTGAATCAAAGGCATTTGAAATGGGTTGAGTTTTTGCAGAGTTATACATTTGTTTTGAAACACAGGAGTGGAAAGTCTAATAGGGTTGCAGATGCTCTTAGCAGAAGGCAACTATTGTTGACAGAAATGCAGATTGAAGTGGTTGGGTTCAAGGAACTCAAGAATTTATATCCAGAGGATCCTGATTTTGGTGAAGCTTGGAAAGCTTGTACAGAACCTGTTACTCTAGACAGGACGAAATGGCTGGATTTTATCATCCAAGATGATATGCTATTTAGAGGGAGTCATTTGTGCATCCCACGAAGTTCTATGAGGGAGAATCTCATCAAGGAGAAGCATAGCGGAGGATTGGCTGGACATTTTGGTCGTGACAAAACCCTTTCTTTGGTTAGTGAGAATTACTATTGGCCACAGTTGCAGCAAGATGTGAAGAAGTTTGTACAGAGTTGCAGAGTATGTTAGATGGCAAAAGGAGTGAAGCAGAATACAGGGTTGTATCAGCCATTACCTATACCAGAGAAGCCTTGGGAGGATATCAGTATGGACTTTGTTCTTGGTTTACCAAGGACTCAGCGGGGACATGATTCAATTTTTGTAGTGGTTGACAGATTTTTGAAGATGGCACATTTCATTCCCTGCAAGAAGACTAATGATGCTGTTCATATAGCAGAATTGTTTTTCAGAGAAGTAGTGAGATTTCATGGTTGCCAAAGACCATAGTTCAGATCGGGACACTAAGTTTGTTGGATATTTCTGGCGTACATTGTGGAAGAAGTTGAAGACAGATTTGAAGTTTAGTTCATCACATCATCCACAGACTGATGGACAGACAGAGGTGGTGAATAGGAGCTTGGGAAATTTGCTGAGATGTTTGGTTGGAGATAAGCCAATAGGATGGGATTTGATTTTACCACAGGCAGAATTTGCATACAATAATTCTATCAATAGAAGCACTGGTAAATCACCATTCCAGATTGTATATGGAAGTAGTCCAAGAAATGCATCTGAATTGAGGAAGATAGATAAAGGAGAAATAAGTAGTGCTGAAGCTGAAGATTTTGCAGAACACTTGAAGAACATCCATGAGGAAGTGAGGAAGCATATTACCAAGATGAACACACAGTATAAGGCTAAGGCAGATGTGAAAAGGAGGCATAAGGAATTTCAGGTTGGTGATGAAGTCATGGTTCATTTGCGGAAGGAGAGGTTTCCAGTTGGTACATATAACAAGCTAAAAATGAAGAAGTTTGGACCATGTAAGATACTGAAGAAACATGATTCAGGAAACGCATATGAGGTAGAATTACCTACTGAGCTAAATATTTCACCAGTGTTTAACATTTCAGATCTGACAGAGTATCATGAGGGAGGTGTTGAAGATGAGATCACAGTGGCACAGTGGAGTATTCCAGCAACTAGTTCAGACGCTAAGGAGATTGAAGATATACTGGATAGTCGTGTTGGCAGAAGCACAAGGAATAGGACATATGAAGAATATCTGGTCAAGTGGAAAGGACGACCTGTTGAAGATTCATCATGGCTAACAAAGGAGAAGGTTAACCATCTTGGTTTTCTTCTGCACACCTGAGTCGTGACAGGGTCACTTCTCAAATTACCCCGGGTGTCTGATGCAGGAGCATCCTGGGTGTAAGAGCAATCTTGCATCACCCAAAAATATTTATGTTTTTATTCAATAAGGGTTATTTTGTGCAGAGCTGCTATTTATCAAAAGTTACTATTTTTGGTAATTTTTGTATGTGCTCAGAATGATATGATTTCTTTCTTGGAGGTTCATTTTGGTCATATAAGTCTGCCAATAAAGTTTCATTGCCAGATCAAGTGTATATTGGAAGATATTGAAGATTTTCGGTATTGGCAGCAGGGTACAGAAACTTTGAACTCAGTTTTGAAAGCTTTAGAGGCCCCGGATGAGGTCGAAAATTTGGGTGACGGGCGCTTGCGCAGGTCAAGCCTGTAGAGCGCTTCGTGGCGTTTCTGAAATGGGGTTATAATAGCTGAGCGGGTCAACTGGTGATGACTTATGGTCTTCGGAAGTTGGGCCACCTCGAAATGGCAGAAAATAATTTTCTTCAAATTTCTGTTCGGGTTTCAAAGGTTATCTTGAGCCGACTATGATGTAATAAAATGTAAAATAAAATAATTCTAAGTTGGTCGGCCTTATGGCTAAAATTCTGGAACCTTCCCAAGCGGTGGAAAATTGCCTATATAAGGAAGGCTGTATTATTGTCTTAAGAGTTCGGAATAATTCTGGGTAGTAGATCTGGGTATTGATTCGAGGCTTTGTCCTACAGAATATTGTAAGGGAATGCCCATGTGGCTTTGCATATTGTAATCCTGAAAGTTTGTAATTCCACATTTGTGGAGATAATAAGAAGCCAATTTTCTGTTCTTGCATATTACTGTTGTTGTTTCTCTATTTCTGTTATGTGTTTGTGGTATTAAGGGGAGCACCCTTCATCATATATATATATATATATATATATATATATATATATATATATATATATATATATATATATATATATATATATATATATATATATATATATATATATATATATATATATATATATATATTGTCATGCCCTTGACAGTTCCAGACTTTATTTTTCTATGTTATGTTATGTTAGATTTCTTTGAGTTCGAACTCTGACTGCGTTCTTTTGAACTTTGTTATTTAGATTAAATATGTTATCTCTGTTATTCTGCCAGACATTCAGAGACTTATGTCTATTTCTGTCGCTTTATGAGTCCTATTTTGATGACAGAATTGGCTTAGACTGAATTTTGAACATTGGTTTGATTATGAAATAAGGACAAACTATATGGTTAGTCAATTGTCTGATTATTGATTCATTGTTTTGGAATCCTTAATAATATGTTAGACATAATTAGAAATGGTTATGTTATTATGGTTAATTGTATCTTATGATTATAGACAGTATATAGAGAATTATTGTTATTTAACGTTAATCAAATTCTGAATTCAAAGTAAATGAATTTGAATATATGTATTTTTATACATAAAATGATGAGTGAATGTTTTAGTAAGTATGTGGTATTTCATTTACTGAAATTATATGAATTATCTAAGTTAGTATATCCTATGTTGTATGTTAGTAGGAGGTTAGTGTGATGAAGTGTTAGTTAATTGGCAATGTCATGCGCTGTTATCTTAGATGATTAAGTTAGTAAATGACTAATGTTATTAGCAAAGACATGTATTAACCTATCCTAAGTCTTCATATTATTAACTGGCTTGAAGACATGACTTACGGTAGGGATTTAATGCACTTGCATTGCTTTGAGGTGTTAGTGGGGTTTAAGCTATTTTTCGGGTTGTGGAAATGTACTATGTTGGACATTTGGCAGGTATTGAGTTGTGTTCACTGCAAGAGATAAGTTTGCATTGAATGAACTTATCGATGGAAATTCATTGTTTAGTTTGAAGTCTGCCATTTTCTCTGGTTAAGGAGTTGCAGTTTTTATATGACTCCATTTTTTTTACCA
>BSBK01013950.1:2500-67500 GCA_027943335.1 Chamaecyparis obtusa | reverse complement strand
ACTAAACTCCATTATGTACCCTTTAAAAAAAAAAGATGTTTTGTTTAATATATTAGTTTTCAATGATTTATAGGGGGAGCACAAGCAAATTTCACATTTTCAGGATGTGTCCACTTAGAAAATTCATAAAAAATTATATATTTATGAAAAAATTAGCAAAAAAATCTGGGATAAACTACACGGTGTTAGCTAAATTCTCACTAGAATGATTCAAATTTTTTAAAAAATTAACATTTTAGGAAGAGAACACAAGACACTATGTTATGTTTTTTTTACAAAAACCAGGACCAATTTTTGTGCTCTCCCTTTTTGAGGGCCTTAAACTCCACCGCTTTAAAAAAATAGTAGTTTAGAAACTAGATTCAAAGTTATACAACTCTTATTCTTGTGGCATCTTCAAATTTGAGTCTAACTAACTAATCCACATGTCAAAAAGAAGAGAATACATCTCTCCAAGAATCTTGTCTAAAACTAGTTAAAAACCAACTTGGACACTTGGAACTTGTCCACCCCAATCTCTTTCCCACCTTCGTGGCCACATGCCATCAAATAAGCCTCTATATTGACACTTGGTAAATCAACAAAGCCACTTGTCTTCACCTTGCATTTTCAAGTGACACTTGGTTGCTTGTTATATGGGGAAGAATCTACAACATTATTTTCTCCACCCAAGTGCATTGATCTCAGCCATTCAAACCAAACCAAATGAATCCTAATCGTTGATTTGTGCCACCTCACTCCCAGGCCTTGAAAATCCTATAAATATCCCTAACTTTTTAGAAAGAAGGATCCCATTTTCATTAGCATATAAAACTCATGCTAGTTGTACATCTCACATTTTACACTCATATTAGTATCAATTTAGCTTTAACTTACATCATAATTAGATCATTTTGTTGCATAATCATCATGCTCTAGCATAATTAGCATCATTTTATCTTCATAGCTTAGGTTGTAATTACATAATCTTGCATCATTCATCATAGATCCATCTCATAACATATTTCATAATTTGCATTTTTATATTGTAGTTTTAATCTCATTTTCTAGGTTGTCATCTAATTAGTCATATTGTGTTGCTGAGAGCTAATTAATTTGACTAATTAGATCCTTAGAAATAGAGGACAATGGAATGATTTTATGAACTGATGTTATGTTTTTCAATGATTTTATCAATTTAGATTGGTTTCTAATACAATGTTTCATTGGTATATTAGGAGTTAAATTTTAGTATATAGGAATTAAAGCCATAATGTCTTAAATATAGTGTATTTCAAGGATGAAAGATTGTAATGCCTCTTGAAAAGGTAAATAAAATCTTATCTTAGATGAAATGGTTAGCTAGAAGATTTAAAAAAATATATCTAAATATGATATTTGTTCATTTTTTTCTAACAATAATTATAGACAATTATTTAAAAGAATTTTCCCTTTTGAACAATCCAAATTGAACACTAGAGGTTATAGTGACAAAATTGAAGTTGAGAAATGAATATAATTCAGGAGCCTACTGGTGAAATGGTAATCGATACAACCAAAAAAAAGCAATTCATTTTTTTTTTTCAATTTTGTTTTTGGAATTTGTTTGAATTCTCTCTAAGCATTCTTACAGAGTTTCACTATCTCCATACCCTATAAAATCATGATAAAATAAATATAAGGTAATTTTGTAATAAATGTGGAAGTATAGACACAGGCTTATAATTTGATCGACTAAGTGCCTCCGAGAATTCCATCATTACAAGATGCACATCAGAAATATATTTTCACATAGGAAAATGCAATTGGCTTGTGAAAAATGAGTCTCCACAATCACTGCCAACACCACGCAGCTTGTGGTCAACAAAGATTTTTGGGAAAGGGTACGGACAATCATAACTAAAAAATGGATTTGTGGAAGGCCTAGAAACTATCAGTCAAAGGAAACTGAGGGAAGAAATAGAATCAAACGCTTTCTTCATGTGAAATATGGATCGTGAAGAAGAGAAGCCCTCTTGAGGAAAATGGATTAACTAGTACATTAACAACTTATTTGTAAATAAGCTATAATGTGTTAAATAGTCATTTAGTTGACTAACTGAACTGCATGAAACAGAACAAAAGGACATGAAAAGAATGGAGACCTCCAAATACAAATAAGAGAGAGGAAGCTGTATAAATCTGAAGAGGAAAATGATAGAGCTGCATAGGAGGATATAGAGGAGGGAGATTATAAGATCCGTACAAGTGTGAGGGGTGGGATTTGACCTAGCTTCAAGTGGACGTACGTGAAGAGTTAAAGAACTTAAACCTGCACAAAAAACTAGGTATAGATGGAGTGCATGGTAAAGAGGAAACACTAGTAACTACTACAAATAAAAGAATAGAGAATTGACGCATGAAATAAGAGAAATCTTATATTGGAAATCAAAGAGATGTTTGGCCTTTGAAAAACATACCAGGAAAATAAATTAGATTTTTTTTAGATGCAACTCTAAGGATAAAGAAGATAGTAAACATGTGCAGAGATGGGAAATGAAAGAGTTGGGGCTGGTGACAAATTGAGACAAACAAATCTTCTTTGAAGAAGCAGAGCCTCCTTTAGTGGTTTGAATTCACATTTATAAATTGAAATATATTCAATTGTGTTATTTTTAATGATATTGTGTTTCATATGTGTCGCGTGGTTGTAAGGTTGGGTATCTAAAAGACCTCTCTATTTATGAGTACATCAATTGGTATCAGAGTTGGTTGTCTTGTGTCTCGGTAGAATGTTGAATGTAACACAATTCATACCAAGACTTGTGGGTGAGGAGCTTTATAGGATTGTTGCAAGTGTATATGTAGAGAGTGAAGTAAAGTTTATGAATCGATTGGTGTTAATGAGAAACTTTTCAAGATGTCGTCTTGAAGAGGAATGCTGAGAATAGAGGATGTGTTGGAGAGATTTTGATAAATGATACAAAATGATATCAGAGTTGATATATGAAATGAGGTGAGAATAGCTATAGGAAATTCTAGAAATTCAATGAGTAAAGAAGAAAGTGAAGTGGAAGAGTGAGAAAAGGAAGATGAATCGCTAGTAGAAGATAGGTTCTTGAGGGCTCTTTCAAGAATCATGAAGATCAATAAAATAGATGCACAAAATTTTACTAGAACATTAAATCTAAAAGAATTATTTGGTTTGGATAGGAGTATTTTTAGATAGAGGACATCAGAGACTTGTAAGGGTAAAGCTTGTCAAAACAAAGTTGAAAGGGAATGCTGCAATATGATGTAAAGGATTGTAGAGAGACTAGATAGAAAATCCAGATGCCAAAATAAAAAGGTGGAATCAAATGGTAACTAGGTTGAAGAAAAAAATCACTATTCTTGCAAATTAATAGACTAATATTACTAAGAGTCATCTGTAGATCCATAAATAGATTTTCTGATATCATGGACTATAAAATGATTCATTTCTACTCTATTTTAATTATTTAATAAATTTATTAGGATACTTAAGGTAATTAATTATTTTCATTTAAGTACTTCGTAATTATATATATGTATACATTGATTTTAAGTTTATAAGTGTGACCATAACTTACTTGATGGTAGTTACATGAACTACTTCTATCTAGTGAAAGCTAAATTTATTTTGAATAAATTAAGTTAAATCACCACATGATTGAGAGTGATTATAATTTTCATATCTATTGGGCTTTTTCATCTTGTTGATACATACATTCAAGATACTGATACATTTGTGTGTCACTCTTTGTAACTTGTCTCATAATATTAAATATAGAGTACCATTAGTTTATGCATTCCAATTTGTGATTAGTTTATAGCCATTTTGGTCCTGTTCAAAATTCCAAAATTCAAAGTTATATCGTAGCTATGATATCCTAAGCTTAGCTCATTTTTAAGAATATATATTGTCAGCCCTCCTGAAAAGTTGCATATGATCTTCTCTTGCATCAAAGAGTTATTTTAAGAATAAGGAAAAAATGATATAAATACAAGATTTTTTGGTGACTGTATTTTGCAAATAGTTTTAGGTGAAATCTTGAGCAATACATGAACTTACCATTGAGTTCACAATATCTAACAATGTTACTTGTGCCTTTTAAAGCATCTAAATTGAATATTAATGGTCATACTTACAAAGATTTTATGTCGAGAGGTGTACACCAAAATTATTATGTGTGTTTTTATTAATTATCTATTGAAGCATTTTTAATTATCTATTTTTCGGTATTTGGTATTCAAATGAAAAGATAGGCAACAAATATTGTTTAGAATCTTTAAATGACCTAATTTATATAAAAATACAATACCTCCCTCATTGAATGTTAGATAAAGTAAGTAAATGAAGAAATATTAGGTTGTTATGTTAGTTTTTCTAATAAATATAAATTATAATAAAATATATTGATTCCACATTAAATTCACAACACTCTACTCTCCATGTCTATCTCTTCCATCTCTATCTACATGTTGAACATCTATCCATTTAAACTGGTAATCATATGAAAGGAAATCATAACTTGAAGATATAAACCTTGTGAAAAAATTAAAAATATCAACTATAATATATGCTTCTAGTCAATGACCTTAGATTATATTTGAACTAAAAATTATATATTTCTAAAGCATGGTTAATGTTAAAATTCTTTTAATTATCCATTTTATAATTTATTGAATAGAGCTCACTAATAATAATTTCTGAATTGCAATCACTAGCATGAAAGGTCTGTCTCATCTATTGGAGTAAGTAGGTGACTCTATAATACCCCAAAGATCTATGAAAGACTAGAAAAACCTCCACAAGAGAGAATGGCAAGAAATATTGCTTCAACAATGCAAGATTGACTAAAATTATAATTGAGCGTACAAAATGTACATGAAAAATGATAATTAAGCATACAAAATGTATATGAAAGGCCTTGCTTATCAAGTCAAGGGGTAAAAGTACAAACCTATGTCACACGTTTACAAAGGAAAAGGTCAACAACACTCAGAATTTGCAACTTTAACGACATAAAAGTAGTGTTTATGTTTAGAATTTGAAGATGGTATAAACTGATGAAATGTGTAAAAGTGGATGAAGTTTATGCCTATAATTTTTTAAATTTTTTTCAAAAAATAATAGACAATTTTTTAAGTTTTGAAGTCCATGTTTCAACTGCTGAAAAATGCCAAAAAACTAGGATTTTGTTCCCACCAAAAAGGTATATGCAAATAATATTTTCCTCCTTTGATTTCAAAATATGTTATAGATGACATGTACAGCTAGTGCAGAAAAGAAGAAAAATTAGTTTCTAATGTATATTTTCTCCGTTATAACTATTCAAAGTTGAACTTATCCAAAATTGACAGTTTTCATCTCCCACCAAATTTCCCCTATCAAATCTACAATATTTAGAAAACAAATTACACATGCTTGAAGAGGACTCTCTCCTCTAGTGTTAAATATAAAATTTAAATTTTTCTAATATGATTTACTATTTTTTTCCATTTTGAAAAAGCTTCTTCTCAAATGTTAAAATACCTACTTCCAGTATTTTAAAATTATAATAAATTAGATCTAATAAAAATGCCATAAAACTTATATGATTATAATCTTGACTCTAAAATCTAAAAATGGGTATTTTTGTATTTTTTTAAACATATCATTAAAAAGAGTAGGAGTTATTGAAACATCAATTTTTTGAAATAATTTTATTTCTTTGGTAATTAGTATAAAACATGCATTTAATAGATATTTCCAATTGGAAAAGTTCAAGCACTTAGCTAACTTAGCTAGAATGAATCTAGATAGACCATATGTTTGGAAGAAATTAGTTTTTAGTTAGAAATACTCAAATTCAGTTATGCTGATAAGTTATCCTGAAATGTGACACAACTTTTTGTTTTTACCCCAAAGTAATGATGTAGAATGAAAACTACTCTTGACACAAACATTGAATGAATGATGTAAATATTAAATACTATGTGATCAAAATAAAATAATGAGACATGGTACCATCATAAGGAAATTCTTCAATGTGACCTAGGATAACTAGCTTAGAACCTAATTGAACTTAAATGTGAATAGATTCCCACTATGAGCTAGTTAGGTAATAACCTCATTTACACTAACAACCCCCCTTAAGTTCAACTTAGGGAGAAAATTAGTATTCAAAATGAGTCAATTACATAACCATTATATGTACAATGGAAATGGAAATGCAATGCAATCTCTCACAAATAGAAAAAAGGAGAAAACCCTATGGGAACAAAATTTCTCTCCAATAAAGAGAAAAGAAACAAACGAGATGATGTCTAGAGGAGTCAATGATACCCTCAAGGACTACATACATTATGTATATATGTACAATGAAGTATTCCCTCATAAGAAGGAAGGTGAAAGACTACCTCCAATTAATGAGAAATGTTCAATAGAAAAAGGCAGCTCTTTAATACATAACATGGTCCAATGCCTACAAATAGTAGATTTCCACTTGGGAAGAAGATAAACTAAGTACAAATGCAAGAATTCTTCCTATTCTACATAGAAGGTGGTAAGAAGTGATATCCAAATGTAGGATAATGTTTTTAAAATATTCATGTCTACCACCAAGTCCTTGGATGATAGTGATGCCAAAAACCAATAAAGTACATCTCCAACCACAATAGAAGGTGACAAACAAGGAACCAATAGAAAATAATTTTGAACAATCTCCAAAGTGAAAGATGATGTGACAATAGTTGTACTATCATCAATTAGAGAGATAAACTCTCGAATTGGTTTTCCAAATTTGAAATGTGAGCCTCCAAAAGTAATGAACCAATAATTGTCAAATAGGAATTCCAATGGGGAAGTCAAATATGCACCTTTTGCAATGAATCATTGGTAGTGAATGAATTTCCAACAAAAGATGAATCATGAGAACTCTCAAGTTTTGCATCATATTCAACTACTCAATAGTACCATCATCGAAGGGAATATTGTCAACATCATCAAGTGAAGAAGGATGATCTAGGAATGGAGGAAAATGAAGATATCCAAAATCTACTAAATAAGGTTGCAAACTCTGCATGGGCATTGAACGCCACTAAACCTGGGGTAGATTTCATAAGAGAAGCTCTTACTAATACTACAACCAATCAAACCTATGGGATGATCAGTATTATTGCCTCAAACCAGGATTGCTTCCATTTGGTCCTTGGCTTAATAATGAGCGTATAAAGACGAATCAAGCTATTAAGCCACCTACAATATGTTATCGCAACTTTTGCCCATGACTTATAATTGTCTCTCGTTAGAAATCCAATAAAAAGGTATAATGCATAATTCATGATTACACCAGAAATACACTTCTCAAATAAAAAATAAAATAAAAAACATGAAATGTAGCTGAAATGAAATAACTAAAGTAGAACTTTAAAAATGTGCATTGATAGTTTTGTAGAGCCCTTCAATACCTTTCTAATGTCACAAGAAGTGTGAAAATCATATATTATCGCACAAAGTTACGAGCTCAGAAAACAAAAATAGAGATCTAACTTCAAATTGACGAAACCACCTTACCAATAATGTCTTGTTCATGAGAAAACACCTCAGTTTGCCCAAGTTACGAGAAAGAGAAAAAGAAAACCCACTTTAAAGGTACATAAGTGGGTCGAAACACACCAGCAAACTAAAATTGTCAGGCACCTAGTCACCCGTATGATAGTGGATGCAGCGGACCAACACCGCGCCGCTTTGATAAGTCCTTGTGGTTAATGTTTGTGTTCAATGTAACCCCAGATTGCTAGCGAGTCCCACAATAGAACTAACGATGAAAACCAAGATAGAACTAACAATGAAAACCTTCACTTGGAAAGAAGAAGCATGAACAATAAAAGTAACTACATATTTGCATTTATACATACTTGGTCCAAAAGGAGGTAAGACGACCCTGGTGATAAAAGTGTGGCCAACAAGAATGAGATTTGGTCAAAAGTGAAGCCAACCCAACCACAACTATTGAAGCCGACCACCACAACGCAGGCTAAAGAAATAAGTTGGGCAATTAAAACCTAGGCCAATAAGTGTAATCCCCAAATAGGCTATCAAAATATTACCATGCAAACATTAGGCCGACTTAACAAATTTTCATGTGCCATCAATCAAACTGCCAACTACAAACATGCTGGGTCGATTTTTAATGTACACATGCATTGTATAAATAGAAAAACAATTAGTCAAGAGGGGGGATACATGTTGGTGAGAGACTAGGAATTGGATGTCTGATCTTTGATAAGGTCTAATGTTTTACCTTTTTAAGTATTATTTATAGTCCTAAGTGTTATATTTATCTTTTTGTGAGATAGGTTCTTGTAAATCTACTACTCATGAAATATGGGTTAATAAGTTTGACTTGAAAACTATACAGTTGAATTCTTATAGCAATATCATAATAACACAATGATTGACAAGAAGTTTAAGGAACTGATGTATTGTATCTTGCCTCACAATAGGTACTCTATCACAATAGCTACCTAAAAATATTAAATGTTATATGGCCAAAAATAAATAATGAGTCCTGGCCTCATTATAAAAAAATTCTAGAATGTCGTAGGTAGAATAACTAACTTAGAACCTACGAAAACCTAAGATGTGGATAGGTTCCCATCAAGAACTAGTTTTGTAATAATCTCTTTCACACTAACATTATCAATGCCATGCTTAGTTCTAACCTTATTAATAAGCAATGAAAAACTGTTACAAAAAATAATGCAAAATATTTGACATAGCTGAAATATTAATTAAAAAAAGTGACCCAAGGATCAACTATGAAGCACAAAAATCCATTTTAGAAACCAAGGCTAATGAATGAATATATATTTTGTTACTATTGTTCTTATGTTCAAAATCATAATAAAAATTAAACAATCGTTAATTTTGTATTTATGAATCTCTTTCCTCTTACTCTTCCATATTAACTTATGTCACTCTACTTTTCTGATTTTTCCCCTCAACATTAAGGAGAAGAAAATAACATAAATAACAAGAAAAAGCTCTTGAATTAATAATAAAAATTACACCAAGACAAATCATAAAAATCTAAGAAACAATGTATTTCAAAAAGATTAATATTTTGTTATAATACTTCTTAATGCACAAACACACGGACACAACATTAGATGTTACCGAACATAGTATTCATAAATAGGAAAATTGGGTGAAAGAAATAGCTTACATGCACTCCAACATCTTGTCTTTTCCTCATATTTATGATAACACTTATAACATCCTATAAAAACATGCATTTCATGTTGCATTAGTACAATATTATACTTTGACAAGTACAACAAAACATATCATATAGATTGTTTTGTTACTAATTTGATGCATACACACTGACTAGTTATCAGGAGTACTCTTAACATATTTTGGCAAAGTTAGCTAATGATTTTTTTCCATTGAGATGTTTGGTCATGTAATATTGAATATATTCTTGGCTCTTGAACTTCCTATATATGGAGGAGTGTTCTTCATTGACAAGGTTGCATGCAGGAGCCACTTCATCATCTAGGCCTGGATGATAAAACATGGCAATAGATAATCTTGTCTTCTCTTTGTTTGTGACTGCTCGATGTTCTATACTCTTGTAAATTCCATTTGTCATCACCTATAATGCAATTAAAATGTCAGATAATATATTTTATAAACTATTTATATTAGACACAACTTGATCAAAAGAAAACATACTTAGCATTTACCTCTATTAAGTCACCAATATTTACAACAAGTGCATATGGAATGGGTTGAACAGGAATCCAGTCATTGTTCTTGCGAACTTGAAGGCCTTCTATTTGGTCATCTTGAAGCAAAAGTGTTAAGGCACCTCCATCTGAATGAGGGCTTAACCCCAACACTAGATCAGGCCTAGGACAAGGTGGATACAAATTCATCCTTATTGTCATCATTGGATCTTCTCCAAACTTTTCTTTGAAATAACCACTCTTTAATTGTAAATTTTCAGCGAACAGACTCAAGATCATCTGACTCACACTTTCCACTTGAGTAGTGTAACTTTGTAATGTATCTCTACAATTAGATGTTAAAAAAATCATTAGGTTGTGATTAAAATTAATTTTTAAATACTTTATTATAAGTCATAATGTTTGTTAGATTACTATAAACAACTCAAATTTTAATTTAAAATTGTTAGTTTAGAAAAACCATTCTAAGAATGTAACCCTAAAAAGGAAAAAATCTTTTAAAGTTAAAGTAACATTTAATCAATTTAATTATACTTACTCTGTTTAAACCTACAAGTATTTAACTATCAAATAATAAATTTACACCTCGTTTACATATAAAAGTAATGAATAACTATTTTTCTAATTAATAAATATTAGCTTTAATATTAAATCATTAAATTTAATAATAACCATGTAAGATAGATAGATTATAATCCTAAATAATAAATTGATGAACAACAGCTACCATAGAACTACAATTCTCACTATATTTCGCTTAAACAATTGTAATGACATCAATAATTGACTGACAATGCAAGGAAAATCAACAATTCAAGAGAGTTACATACAAAAGAATCCTTTTAGTTAATTATGGAGCAAAGCAATTGTTTTTACGAAGTTATATTTATGTAATTCACAAATGTACTCTTGTCACAATAGCCTTAGAGTCGTATAAATAATGACCATACAAAATTTATTCAAGTTCAATTAGTCTATAAGAAAAGTACAAAAGTCACATCGAAATATTTCAAACTACAAAATTATATATATCTAAGATTATTGAGGCTCAATGTCAAGATCAAGGTCAATGTTTAGGATGTGTCTAGGTCTAAGATTGACTCAGATTCTTATTGTTGTTTCTTGATTCAATTATGTATCTTTATTATGCATCAATATTTTAGATCACTCTTTATGATCCAACATCAAGATATAAGAGAGCTCAAAAAATAGAAAACTGATTGTAGAAAACCAATATCATTGCTTGACTTAGATTACTTTAACGATTTGAAGTAACAAAGTGAATTAAGTGACCCGAATGACTTATATGACCTAACAAACACCATGATCTTGACCCGGTGTTGCATAATTACACTGACGGTTAGGTTGGTTTGGGGCTTAAACCTAACTCAAGATTAGGCCCATGGCCAATGTTGAGGATAGGCTTAAGCCGAGGACTGACTTGAGCTACCTTAGAGACTAGGCATACCTAGATATCTTGGGTGAATTGGTTGACTTATGCGACCAGAGAGAACTATTGCTTGGTAGCATAGGCAGGGCTTGGCATCACAATAAGGACAGACCCCAAATATAGGGCCATCATCTATACTTGTGTTTGCATTGGATCGACTTACATAAGAATCCTTCTATAGGTAGGGACTAATAAAATAAAGTTGGCTATAACAAGAATTCATGGTAACTACAAAAATAAAGCCACC
Organism: Chamaecyparis obtusa; assembly: GCA_027943335.1. Taxonomy (NCBI): domain Eukaryota; kingdom Viridiplantae; phylum Streptophyta; class Pinopsida; order Cupressales; family Cupressaceae; genus Chamaecyparis; species Chamaecyparis obtusa. Next base: position 56,086 of record BSBK01013950.1, on the reverse strand, counting down.
AACTACTCCATGTACGTACTTGAAGGAATGAACCCAGTACCTGTAATCCGATGGTGTGGTTGGCCACAGAGCTAAGTTGACAAGTTGTTTAGGCATAAGTGCCAAAGCCATCAAGTCACCCCAGTCCAACTTCTGATCTTCATCAACCACAAACATATTACCATAGCCTTGAGCATCCCCTGCATGCGGAGCATACCTTTGTTTCTCTTCTAAGGAAAGACTAAAGAATTCATTAGCCACTCCTCTCATGCGATCTATCAAAGAATGTGGAATTCCATGGTTCACAACCTGAGGATCACAGCACCATAAGCACAACTACAAACCCAAATAGGAAAAAATCTATGTGGGTTCTAGCTACATATTGTGAAAGAGTTTAATGATACCTAAAAAAAACCCCACTCTATGCAGGCCTTAGAAAGGACACCCATCTCCTTCTGTCTTTCCTCATTATCAGAAGGCAAGAGCAGCTTTTCCATGTCTATTACAGGAACTATCAAGAGAGAAGGAAGTGGTGTTGAAGATGGCCTCTCATCTTCTGATCTGATGTATCTCTGTGGAATCTCATTGGGTTTCTTCACTGCGAGCTCCTGCACACTCTCCACAACAACAAAATGGTTACCCCAATTTGGACTACTGAAAGATTCACCACCATGGGTTGCAGGGGATGCCATTCCTTTGCTTATTCGCCCCTTGGCAAAAGAAACATATCAGAATTATATTGCAGGCGATGATGAACAAGAATAAATTAATAGCCACTAGATTTATGTGTTTATTATTTAGAGGTGCGCTGAAGTGGTCGACAACGCCCGCTGTTAGCGAGTGGTGTAGATTTCCTCTAATCATTCAGATTCAATTTTTTTGGGGGCGGGGGGTGGGCGGGCTAAAATTTTAGTACAACACCTTCAATATCACATAAATTGGGGACATTGACTAGTAGGTAGTATATAAGTGTCAGGACTACTTTATTTATTATGGAATGATTGTTGTTAAGTGTCGTTTCTATTTAGTCATTGATAGTGATTGAGAAATAATTCATACCTTTTATACTTGTGATTTCATTCATGCATTTTTAGAAGTCTCTATATTTGTATTTTACTATTGGTAAGTTGCTTCATGATATCGAATGCAGAGAGATTATTTTAAAGGCATTTTGAGTTTGGCTAGAATTCTTAAAATTATAATATAACATAGAGAGATTATTTTAAAGGCATTTTGAGTTTGGCTAGAATTCTTAAAATTATAATATAACATTAAGGCTATGGTGTCTTAAAGTTAGTATATTTGTAAGACTAACAACTACATTTCTTCTTCAAAAGTTGAGTATGATCTTGATGAGCACATGCTTATGTGGGGGAGGTGAATCAATATAAGGTAATGTTTTTACTTAATTCAAAACTTTACAAATATAACAAGTGTAAAAATAATAATAAGCATAAAAGATTCACACAACTAAGAGCACTAGATTTATGTGGAAACACTTTTAAGAAAAATCATAGCTTGAAAGGACTATCTCGAGCTAGTGTCCAAATCCAATCACAAGTCAACTAAAATGATCTTCAATACCACATCATTATTAATAGCCCACGCGTTGGAATAATCATTTAGATTCGGCTTTTTTAGGGGGGTGGGCTAAACTTTTAGTACAACACCTTCTTCAATACCACATAAATTGGGTACATTGAATCTTGTTAAATATTTTCATAAAGTAGGTAGTATACAAGTGTCATGGCTACCTTATCAATTTTGGATTGATTGTCATTAGTGTCGTTTCTATTCAATCATTGATAGTGATTGACAATTAATTCATACATTTTAGACTTGTGATTTCATTCAGGCATACATTTTAGACATCTCTATATTTGTAATTTACTATTGGTAAGTTGTTCCATAATATTGAATATAAAGCGATTATTTTAAAGGTATTTTCAGTTTGGCTAGAATTCTTAAAATTATAATATAACATTAAAGCTATGGTGTCCTATAGTATATTTGTAAGACTAAAGACTATATTTCCTCTTCAAAAGTTGATTATGATCTTGATGAGCACATGCTTATGTGGGGGAAGGTGAATCAATATAAGGTAATGTTTTCACTTAATTCAAAACTTCACAAATATAACAACAGTAAACATAATAATAACAATAACAATAAGCATAAAAGATTCACACAACTAAGAGAACTAGATTTTTGTGGAAACACTTTTTAAAAAAATCATAGCTTGAAAGGACTGTCTCGAGCTAGTGTTCAAATCCAACCACAAGTCAGCTAAAATGATCTTCAATACCACATCATTATTAATAGCCCACATGTTGGAATAATCATTTAGCTTTGGCTTTTTCAGGGGAGTGGGCTAAACTTTTAGTACAACACCTTCTTCAATACCACATAAATTGGGTACATTGAATCTTGTTAAATATTTTCATAAAGTAGGTAGTATACAAGTGTCACGACTACCTTATCAATTTTGGATTGATTGTCATTAGTGTTGTTTCTATTCAATCATTGATAGTGACCAACAATTAATTCATACCTTTTAGACTTGTGATTTCATTCATGCATACATTTTAGAGGTCTCTATATTTGTAATTTACTATTGGTAAGTTGTTCCATAATATTGAATATAGAGCAATTATTTTAAAGGTATTTTGTGTTTGGCTACAATTCTTAAAATTATAATATAACATTAAAGCTATGGTGTCCTAAAGTTAGTATATTTGTAAGACTAAAGACTACATTTCCTCTTCAAAAGTTGAGTATGATCTTGATGAGCACATGCTTATGTGGGGGAAGGTTAATCAATATAAGGTAATCTTTTCACTTAATTCAAAACTTTACAAATATAACAACAATAAAAATAATAATAACAATAACAATAAGCATAAAAGATTCACACAACTAAGAGCACTAGATTTATGTGGAAACACTCTTAAGAAAAATCATAGCTCGAAAGGACTGTCTCGAGCTAGTCTTCAAATCCAACCACAAGTCAACTAAAATGATCTTGCAATATTTGTAGGCACCAATGCACTAGAGACACCAACCTCCATTTACCACATTTACAAGCACCAACTTACTCGAGACAATAACCCTCACAAGAAAATTCATAAGTGCCAACTTACTAGAGACTCCAACCCCAAAAACTAAGCACGAACTCAAAAAGAAACACTAATATCATCCATAAGAGGCAACAACCTCTTTTGCTCATCTAAAAACTACTTTGTCAATGTATGATAAACATTTCACCTTTTTTGTAGGATCTACTTGTTAGGATTGAGTAATACTGAGAGGGGGAGTGAATCAGTATTACACAACTTTATTTTCAACTTTATACAATTATAAATAACTAAAAGTAGTGCAGAAATAAAAAGAGCATATAAGCATAACACATTACTCATGACACCATGATTTGTTCTCGAGGAAACCCTGATTAAAGGAAAAACCCCGGTGGGGATGGTACCCACAAATATGCACTAAAGTTTAATGTCCCTGTTAAGAGATCTAGCCCAATTAGGAGCTAATTGTTACATAGTACATTTCCTTGCTAAAGGATTACAAAAACCTTGTTAGGGGTATACAAAACACCTGATTAAAGGTGGCGAGCACACTACTCTTACAATTAATACTATCCAAAAATAGTTCACAAAAGGGAACAATACAAGCACTTATCTTGCTTAGATAGTTCCAATTATAGCTCTACCTCTTACTGATCTCGCATCTGACTTCTGCTGTCAACTTCGCAATCTTATCAATATTTCCCACACCTTCTTTCACAAGAGTAATATGTACTTATACAAAATTAGCCTTCCAGTCGGCTCCACAAAAGTTATACTTAACATAGAAAAAACTTGTGCAAATGATATGTATGGAGTTGGCACTCTTATATTACCAAGGAGTTGGCACTATGCTTTATTTACATGACTTAGTACATTATCATATCCATCATACTTTCCTTAATCATTGCAATTGTTCATCTACCCTGATATGATGTTTTACTGTCTTCGCATACCTTCCGAACATTGTATCTCATACACCATCTATCCAAAACTCATGCGATCTTAACTGAAGCATGTACATATACCAAAGTACCTCCAGTTAACTTCGCAAGCCTTAATACCTTGTATGTCTCCATTGCTATCTAAAATTGTGGCACTGTACCCTATTTTCCTGATTCTGGACTTAGTCATTTTCATGACTGAGAATCCAGTGGCAATCTCCACAACATGCGATCATACTTACCATAAGTGTTGCCATAAATGACAACCCTTAGAGGATTTACAGTACTCCAAATCATTACTTGCCAATAATCTCTCCCTTTGGCATTGATGGTAACACTTAGAAAAATGACTAAGTGTCACATAGCACTTCTCTTCTTTACCTTCTCTTTTTCTTCCTCTCCCTTTGACATCAATGGAAAAGGTTAATCTCAAAATTTCAAAATTGAAGCATAGGTGGTCTAGTGCTTACTTACCAAATTTAAGACATCTTGGAAGGATGTTTCCAAGGTCTTAAACTCCTCAACCCATGAGCTTATCAGTAAATCACTAACATGGATTGATCCATTTAGTGCATATGATGATGTCTCCACTGCCTTAAGCTCGATGAGAGTAGATACTGCCATTGAGCTTTTGACCTTTATAATCTCAGAGAGATGAGTCTCTAGATTTGAGAGCTTGGGAATCAGTAGGTTTCTTAATGACCCAAATTGGTTTGTGGCTCTCCCTTTCTCTATTTCCAGTACACTTATTTCCTCTAGTAACCTGGATGTTTTCTTGTCTATTTCTCCCATGGTTTGTGAAGATGATTCACAACTATCCATTATACTGTTAAGACTTTTCATGCCTTTGGCTATGGTTTCCTCAATATTCTTCAAGTGCCTACAGGGATTTATGCAGTAGCTATATAGTTTCCTTCCTTGTGCTACACAACTCTTGGCTTTAAGAGTGGTAGCCTTTAGAATGCTTAAGTCCCATGAGATGGACTTGTGAACTTCACTCAACTTCTTCTCCAAAAAGTTCCTTTTAGCTTTTTCTTCTGCTGCTTTTAGAAATGAGTCAAAGTGACTATCAAAGCTATCCAATACTATACCAAGATTATCAATTTCATCCTTTTCTTTTAGGATAATAGGTGAGGGTAGTATCTTGTTCACTATCTCTACAGCCCTGCTCATTATTTTAGCTCTTTTGTCTCCTTTCTGGACTGATCTCTCCTTAGCTTTGGCATATGCCATGAATGAGAGTCTCATTAGTTCATCTTTGTCCATGTTGTCCACATCAGAACTTACTGGTTCATTGTTCTTGTTAATTCTTATGTGTAACTCCTCAATAAGTAGTCTAGCTTGAGTGAGTTCACCTTTGATGATTTGATTGTAGTTATCCAATTCTTGATATTTATCTTTGTAATGCTCAAGTTCAGTCTTCATATTGTCTATCTGAAGGTTGGCTTGTTTTAGTGACTCTTCAACTTTATTTCTTTCATCATTCTCATTTTGAATCTCCTTGATCATCAAAAGATTAATTTGTTCTTTTTCTTGCTCCAGCCTCTTTACTTTGTCTGATGTGTCATTGTTAGAACTTTCTTTGATTTTCTCCATAAGGTCTTGTCTCTGATCTTTTACAGTCACAAGTTGTTATTTGAGTTTCCTCATGAAACCTTCTACTCTTCTTAATTTGAATTTTAGTTCGCCATTTTTAGCTTTCATCTTATCCAGATCTTCAAGTGTAGTTTCAAAGTTTACTTGAAAGTCTTCTGAATCCATTCTGATCTCCCTTAAGTTGTTAAGCTTTCTCTCAAAGGGCCAATGGCTCTGATACCAATTGTTAGGATTGAGTAATACTAAGAGGGGGGGTGAATCAGTATTACAAAACTTTATTTTCAACTTTATACAATTATAAATAACCAAAAGTAATGCGGAAATAAAAAGAGCATATAATCATAACACATTACTCATGACACCATGATTTGTTCTTGAGGAAACCCTGATTAAAGGGAAAACCCCGATGGGGATGGTACCCACAAATATGCACTAAAGTTTAATGTCACTATTAAGAGATCTAACCCAATTAGGATCTAGTTGTTATATAGTACATTTCCTTGCTATAGGATTACAAAAACCCTGTTATGGGTATACAAAACACCCGATTAAAGGTGGTGAGCACACTGCTCTTACAATTAATACTGTCCAAAAATAGTTCACAAAAGGGAACAATACAAGCACTTATCTTGCTTAGATAGTTCCAGTTATAGCTCTACCTCTTACTGATCTTGCATCTAACTTCTACTATCTACTTCACAATCTTATCAATATTTCCCACACCTTCTTTCATAAGAGTAATATGTACTTATACAAAATTAGCCTTCCAATCAGCTCCACAAAAGTTATACTTAACATAGAAAAAACTTGTGCAAATGATATGTATGGAGTTGGTGCTCTTATATTACCAAGGATTCAACACTATGCTTTATTTACATGACTTAGCACGTTATCATATCCATCATACTTTCCTTAATCATCACAATTGTTCATCTACCCTGATATGTTGTTTTATTATCTTCACATACCTTCCAAACATTGTATCTCATACACCATCTATCCAAAACTCATGTGATCTTAACTAAAGCATGCACATATACCAAAGGACCTCCAATTAACTTTGCAAGCCATAATACCTTGTATGTCTCCATTGCTATCCAAAACTGTGGCACTATACCCTGTTTTCCTGATTATGGACTTAGTCATTTTCATGACTGAGAATCCAGTGGCAATTTGCACAACATGCGATCATACTTACCATAAGTGTTTCCATAAATGAAAACCCTTAGAGGATTTCCAGTACTCCAAATTATCACTTACCAACACTACTTGACTACTTTAAGCTCGACTTTGATTCAATTTTTTTTGTTAGACTATGCTATAAAGATCATTTTTTATTTCTTCCCACATAGAAAATTCACTTGTCACACAAAATTGACAAAAGAACTTTTCAAGTTTATATATCATATCACATAAATTTATCTCAAATAAAAGGTTACCTAAAAAATTATTAGAAAAATAATAATAATGTTTTGAAGGTCGACCATAGAAACATAATTTGTTAAGCAATTTACTATGCCATTAAGGGGGAAAATCATTAATCAAATTTCAAGGTTTAGGAGCTAGTATTATTTCATACCACTTACCTTTAGACTATAAATCTAAAATATAAACATCGACAACCTATCAAGGGTTGGGGGTCGAAGGTTAGATTTTTTATTTTCCAATAAAAAGAATTGAACAAAATTGTCAAAATGTTAAGGCTCGATGAACTAAGTTTGATTGAGAGTGGAGACATAGAGTTGCACATCAAATTGGCAATTAATGGTTTAAGATAATTTTTTCATTCCATCAAATGTCAAACACGTTAAGTTTGGAGCTACCCATTTCCAAATCTCGATGGTTATTAGTGGTTGAGGATTGGCCTTCAAAATCCCCTCTTTCTATAAAAATTCAAACAAGTTGAACAAATCATCTAATTAGTGCAGGCTGATAGATCATTGGTAGACAAGGTTTAAGGATGCTCCTTACCACATACCAAAAATGAAACTTGATTAGTTCATTAGATAGGAAGTTTGATCACCTAAGAGTTAGACCATTTATAGATTTGAGGGCTAGATCTTTATTTTGTATCATATAAATTATGAAATTTGTGTATTAAACATTGAATTAAATATTGAAGATGAGCTAGTGTATATAAAGGTTTATGAGTCAACTGTACCTCATACCTTCTACCAATTATTGAAATCTTAAGGGTAGAATCTTGATTCACTATTTTAGTTTGGGATCTATAACCATAAATTTAATAATCTTATTCAAAACAACGTTTGGTCTCAACATATGAACAAATCAAATATTCTTTGATGTGGAGGGACCCATGATAACATATCCAACAAATAAAGAAAACATCAATATTTTTCATTAATAATAATATTTCAAACACTTCTCTTGTATGAAATGATTGTCTTCAAGATTAGAAAAAAATGATACAAATAGTTGAGAAAATGGCTATTGTAAACCTTGCATAATAATCACTTATTATTGTAATATTTTATTTTATTTTGTAACTATTTCACTTAAGAGAACCTAATCGACACACAACATGTAGATATTCCTTGGAAATATTCTTGGGGCTACTTGATGAATTCATCTGTAACATTGTAATATTACTTGGAGTAATAATTTAATTTTGGGGAAATAAATTAAATAAAGTACCCAATATTGAATGAGGGATCGAGGGGTTAGGTAGTACATGGTTTATGTTATAACACTTGCTTGTTTAATGGGATCCTTTTTTTAATAAAAGAAATCACATGGACAGTTGTTGAGGTTAGCTTGGTTTAATATTTGTGAAGGTTGGAAGTATGGAATGGGATGTTGTGTTTTCTTGCTTGTTCACATAGAATGCTTGTTTATGGCTAGAGCTTTGAAGGCCTTTATGGTGCATTGTAATAAACTATATTGCTAATAATATGGTTAATGCATTCTTTAGGGGGCTTATTTTTTTTTATCTCATGATGATATTCTTAAGCTATATCTTTTGTTAGAGTTTTGTGGATATGTCATGTATTATATTGCATGTGGATTTAAAGTCTCTATTTACTTGAAATCTTTAATGGGTTATGTGGAAATTTTCATATGTTGGTTGCAAGTTTCCTTACAAGTGATATCAGATCCATTATTTTGGTTGTATAATTATAGGTTGAATCCATTAGAATGCATGAAGGAATGATGGGAAAATGTAAGATATGAGGGTTATCTATAGATTTTGGGGTTGTAAGTTTTTGGGTTTCACATAACTAATTTCAGTACAATTTGTTTCAAGTAGGGTTTCCTTGGATGTGCATGTTATGAGGGTTTTATAGGTGAAGTTTTAAATTTCACATTGTGGAACAAAACAAGACCTTGTGGTTGTGTTAAACAAGGTTGGGAGATAAATTTGAAATAAAACTTGACCCCCTTATGTGAATTATTAGTCTGAGGGTGAACCCAAAATAGTGGGTTACACATTTTTGCCTGAACAGACACTGAACTCTACATTTTGAAAAAAAGATTTAGATTCAAATGCATATTCTCATTAAACTATTTGAAATCACAAGATGAAGTAAATTAGAGTCTTTACTTGGGTTTTCTATCTAGATTCTAAATATTTTTTTATTTTTTTTATTTTGAATTTATTTGAATGGTTTTTTCTTTCTCCCACAAAAACTGGTATGTTGTTGAAAACATCATTTTCAAATAGTTACATTATTTTCATAGAGAAAAACTTTTTTTCTAAAATAGATATCAATGTGCTATGATGATGTATGTTTTCTTGTGGATACCGACCATACATTTGTACAAGCTGTTGTACCAAGGGTAGCATGGTTGAGAACATTTCCCTATGAAGTAAACATAGATGAAACATGAGCAGCTATAACAACTTTACTTGCAGAAGAGATTGATAGTAAAGAAAAAACTTTTAGAAATTATGAGGAAGTTAAGTCTAAGATAAAAATGGGCCTAAAGTATGAAACCCTAGAAAGGAAGAGAAAGAAGTTAGTGAAAAAACTTGAGAAAATGTTACGACAAGAAGAAGAGGAGGATGCACCTCTAGCAATCACACAAGGTCAAGGTAAGGATAAATCAAGTGAGTCTGAAGAAAGTGAAGAGGAGGAACTAGATGCAAAAATGAAGGGAAAAGGGATAATGGTTTTTTAGCCCAACAAGAAAAAGAACCAAAAATAGAAGCCTACTCCTCCTACAATAACAAGACCGAGAACTAGGGAAACTTCAACTGCAACTACTTCCGAGCCCCAAAAGAAAACACCAACTATAAAGAACACTATATGGAAGAGCTCATGGAAAAGGAAACAATTTCAAACTAAGGTAGAGCCAAGCCACCCTAAGAAGAAGCCAAGGAGGAAATTGGTACTACAAAAGGATGATGAAGATGAGGAGATGACTAATACTGTGGACATCAGTAAATTCAAGATAGAAACACATAGACGTCCAACCAATGTGGATGAGATCTGCTACAACATCAAGAGTATCATAGGTTTGCCAAGTTCTAAGTTTACTAAATTTGAAGATTTGAGTAAAATAGATAAGGTAAAGATTGAAGATGGAATGAAAAAATTTTTGGCTACATTTAAGATGACACCTTTAGAGATAGGGAATCTAATTCTTGGTGAGTTATTTAGAAAAATTGATGAGAGATGGTAGCATGATATAATGATAGAAAGACAAATAAGAGAAGGCACTCTAGCACAAATAATGCCTGAGTTGACATTAAAGAAAAGAAAAAATTTCATGGAGCAGTACATAAATCAATTTATACCTAAGTTGAGGGCTTACTCCATATTGAAGAAAAATGTTGAAGAAGTTGTTTCACAAAGTACATTCATATGGAAGACAATTTTTGGATTGATAGTTGATAAGAGTGCAAGTGAAGGCACATCTAGACAAGTTAAACTTGATAATGCTGAGGATATAGATGATCCATAGAACCTTAAGGAAGAGATAAGGTAGAAGGTAGAGGAGAGTGAACAACATGATGTGATCACTATTGAAGATGTACTTGAAGATACTCCAATAAATATCAATGCCTTGACCGAGGAATAAATCAAGAATCAAATTCTTACCAAGGCATCTTCAGATACATTTCTACCAAGCACCAATCTAGTACTAATTGAAGTACATGACTATCCAAAGATTGAGAGTGTGCCAACTGTGGAATTAGTACCTACAAGCTCTAATAGAGTCACATTTGAAGTAATAGATACACAAGGTACAAGTGTTGAGGAATAGGGTAACCCAAGAACTACAAAAATCAATAAACCTACCGAGGCAAATATTGAAATTTGTTAGAATAATTGAGAGGGGGGTGAATCAGTTAGATCAGTTACACTATAGTCCCAAATACAAATATGTACCTTCTTATGCAATTTCAACAAATTATGTAGCTCAGTAACATAAAATATCAATTTGTGTGTCTAGTTTATCGATTACCAGTAAATATCCAACTATGATTACTGACCAAATCAACTATGAAGTATGTAAAGTATGATAAAAAAGAAATCATAAAAAATAACATATAACACAATGATTTAACATCGAAACCCTATTAAGGAAAAAACTAGCTAGGACTGGTAACCCAAAATAATTCACTCTTCTGAAGTGAGCTTGGTGAAGAGCCAACCCTGTTAAAGGTTACAATGCACACTATTAGGTGTGACCTGGTTAGAGAATTTATCACTAAAATTTAATTTTTGACCAACATTCACTATGGGGTCAACAAGATAACACTTTACATTCGATGAATGTCATAGGGTAGTGTTATACACTGAGTTTGCGCCTCTGTTCAAGCTCTCTTAGTCTTGATAACCCAGTATAACATGGGAATCATCTCAAGGTTGTGGGACCTATGCTAACTAAGATGAAACCTTCAGGTTCTAGGCTGGTTCCTCTTGGATAATCACCCTGATTTGCTTCTTAACATGAAAAGTAAATTCTTTTGAGGGAAAGGGATAGAAGGAATGCTTGGAAAGGGAAATAATAGAAAGAAAATATACCTACTAGGTGATGCACCGAAACTAGGGTTTGGATCTCAGTATAGAGGAATGAAACCAATGAAAGAATCAGGTCTAGAAGGTCACAATTCATTGAATAGGCTTGCATCAGTGTTTCATAAGAGGGCCTGGACATAAGACACCACTTATGACCTGCAAGCAGACATTCACTTTTGCAACTCGGTGAAGGATTGGGAGAAGACTGCTAGGGGTTGTATCATACCCACAAAACATCTAAATCAAATCAAACACAATAACACACAAAATTGGAGAAAGAGAGAAGGACCAAGAACCCTAAGCTATTGCTGAGAAACATGTAAAAATACTAAAACCACTAAGAGATAACTCACACAAGAAGGCATAGGGACAGAAGAGATGTCACCAAATATCTTTAGTATCTGAATTATCAATGAAAATTACAATTGTAGAAAGCCAAAGGGGCAGGAAAAATGCCACCAATTGCTCTCTAAGAAAGAAACCTTCTTTTTACAATTGTTGGATTCTAAGCACTAAAGGCTCCAAAAAATAAATTATACAACACTCACTACACGTAGGCAGGAGTCAAAAATCTAACCAGGGTTACATAAATCTTCATAAAATAATCCAACCCTAAACTAGTCATGTTTGATCATAAATGTGCTCTGTAAATATCTCAACAGATCAGACATATCTTTCATTGCATGTCCCTTCCTATACTGATCTTGCCTACAGACGCAACCACCTGGATACAACAACCTTCCCTGCAAGTCGGGTTGTCATGAATGCTCAAATCCGATCTCAGATCCTCCAAAGGACCCCAAAATGACAATCTAAATATCTGCAAATTCTCCCAACTGTAACCACCTCCAAAATCATCAATTTTTAGCTACCCGCACTTGCAAACATTCCCTGTAGAAGAAAAGCCTGCGAAAAAAATAGTTGCACCGCTTGAAAGAACGTTGGTCACATGATCGCATGAGCCCAAAAGGCTTCATGCGATCATATGACAAGCCTTTTAGAATCTACCTCTGCTTGCCACATAGATGCTTGGGCCCACAAAATATCCCACCTATACCACATGGACCAACAGGAGCCGACCACATCGGTCGGACCCACAGGAGGATCTAATGGCGGTCGCATGGTCGCATGGGATCGGAAGATCCCATGAAAACATGTGACCACTGTAGATCTTGAATCTATGGGGGCCCATGTTATACCTTTGGCCCACCATAGAATGGACACGTCACCACTAGAGGACTCACCAATAGTTGTGGAAGACCCGTTGACCACTTGTCGCATGGTCACATGCAGTCAAGAGGCCACATGTGATCATGCGACCAACCGCAAGATGCTACCCATTGTCTGCTTTGAGTTGACCACAAGATACCGACCGTGAACCACTGAGGATTAGTCACATGGGCACATGGGATCAGAAGATCCCATGCCATCATGCGACCAACATGAAATCGTTGCTTGCTGACTGCTTGGATGAGCCCATGGTAACATTAAAAGCCAGGGAACAAGAAGAAACCCATTAGTCGCATGATCGCATAGGGTGAAAAAGGCCTATGTGATCATGCGACAATCACATAACCATTTGCTGAAAACCAATTGGGCCCCACTGGTCGGAGTTGCGCACCTAGAAAAAATGCTGACGTTGAAGAAGTGCAAAGTGCAGAAGTGGTTGAAAACACAAAAGGTTTTCGGATCGAATTTTGAAAACATCCTGAGTTTTTAGAGCGAAGGTCGAAAATACAGAGGGTTTTTAACACTGAACATTTTGGAAAACTACGACCTGAGCATTTCCTGCAACCATTCAAACTCAAATATCTCTAAGGGCCTTGTGAGTTAGTACGTGCGATTTGAACTAAAACATGGTGACACATTGAAGATCATGGGGTTTAGATCGCACAACATAAAACTTTGAGGATCTACTTCGCAAGTGAAAACAAGCTGCAGCAGGGCAGAATAAAATAGAGACCTGGAAACTTGGCCGAATTTGCAGAATAGGAAATTTTGAGCAACATTTTGGTGATTTCTTCAGGATGTTAGCCTGCTAGACATTAGGCCAGTGACCTTGACATATCCATTGGGCATAGGAGTCAATTCAGGAACACAAAACTTTGATAGGGAGACAAAAACTGTGCTCGAGCACTTCTTGGAAAGCAGGAAAAACTAAACTAGAAAACAGGGATAGAAAACAAGGGAAACTAACCTAGCCTAAACTAACCAGTGCAAAAACTTGGTTAAACAAAACCATTTACTGGTTGTGAAAAATAGCTACCTTTTCTCCTTAGGGTATTTTGCATTGAACGCACAAGGATAGCTACGAAGATATAAGGCATACAAAAGATTGGCAAATGGTTATGGACTGCCTCTGCAAAAAGTAGGTCAAGATCACTCACCTCAAGTAGATCATATGGAGATGTCTCAGTGAACTCTTTTTGGGCCAAATATCTGATGAGGCAGCCTCTTGAAATTTTGAAGGTAGGACTTTCCTTAATGGCTTCTTCTTTATCTTCACAGTTTCCTTCCATCATGGACAACCAAGTCAACTCCTCATCCATAGTCAGGGGACTGTCATCCTCCTCTTTTAAAATAGCCAAGAGCTCATTACAAATAGGCTCCATACACAAGCCTCCTATGATGTGCTCCAAACAATCTTCCTTAAGGCCTTGGCTATCCTCTGCACATTGGGAAGTCTCCTCCTCAAAGATGAGATCAAGCTCATGAATCAGCATATCTTTAGGATCAACCTCTTCTAGCTGCTGCAGCTTCAAAGAGGTGGCTATGATCACATCTTCATTGTCTTGCTCAACAAAACTAGGCAGCTCATCTAACAAGGACAAGGCATCCTCTTCTATAACAAACTCCTGATGATGGTGAACCTATTGTTTTGATTGACCTTCACTTGTAGGTAATGGCCTGGTGTCTTCTTCATCATCAACAAAGAGGGGAAGCTCATTCAACAAATCACCCAAGAGCCCAGGCTGGGCATCAACCTCCACCTCCCCATCTTGCTGCTCCATTTCACCATAGTCATCACTCAGCACTGACACCTCAGATGTCCTCTCCCCTTGATCACATGAAAGTTCATTCACCACAGGCCCTTACTCTGATACTAGACTAGTATCTTTGAAAAGACTGGGCATTTGACAACCAGGGGGAAAAGTCCATTGGGGAATCCAAATCACCTCATCATCCTAAGAGACCAGAGGGGTCTCTTGGGATAACTCACTTCTCTGAATAGGCTACTCTTGTAGAGTGGTGGGCTGCATCTCAAGCACAGGCTCTTGAAAAGATTTCTTTGCCTTAAAAATTGGGATGTGAAATTGAGGGAGGCATAGAAGGCATAGCTACTTTAAATCTTAGAAAAGGATGCTTAGTAGACTCCACATGTGTAGGTTCTTGAGACATATGGGCCCTCCAGCTTAGAATTTTAGGCCTAGGAGCCTTTTGTTGAGCAATTAGTGATCTCAACCTTGCTGACTCAATTTCAACTCGACGTTTGATCTCTTCTTGAAAATCTCTTACTTGTTGCTTATCAACAAGAACCTTTGTCATTTGGTAAGGAGTTGCCCCTTGCTCATAGCTTTGGGCTTCTATCTCCTGGTAGGGAGCTGACTCCTTATAATAACTTTGAGCCTCCTACTTTCTCTACTCCTTGAGCTCAGACACTTGCTTAATCAAATCAAGCAACACGCTCTTTGCCTTTTCTTTCTCTTTCATGAAGTCTGTGTTCAGAGTCTGTATCTGTTGCATAGTCTGAGAAGGGGAGGGTGGGTTGTAAATAGGATGGGGCAACTAGCTTTGCATTTGCTGTTATGCCTCTTGTGCCCATGATCCATCTTGTCGAAGGGCCCTCTCATAGCTTTGCACAAGCGCAAACTCATTTGGGGCATACTGGATATATATCGATACCCTTGAGAAGTATAATAGCTTGGGGTAAAAGGAGGCTTTGGGCTTTGATAGGGCTGGGAACTAGCCCATTGAGCATTATTCTCATGATAGGATGGTGAGTAACCTAACTATCCATAGAAACTTGACACGTCTACTCATGTAATCAGCTGGAATTTAAAAATGAAATATTTGAAACATACCAGCATCTGATCTTTGAAACCAGTAGACTTTCCAGAGTCACCAGATATGTAGCAAAATGACCTCTTCTAGGCTTGTAGCATGCTATCAGCATATCAAAGATAGCATACCTTGAACATGAATTTGAACTTCAGTCCCACCGGGCGTGCCAGAATTGTTATACATTGAGTTTGTGCCTTTGTTCAAGCTCTCTTAGTCTTGATAACCTAGTATAACATGAGAATCATCTCAAGGTGGGACCTATGCTAACTAAGATGAAACCTTCAAGTTCTAGGCTGGTTCCTCTCGGATAATCACCCTAATTTGCTTCTTAACATGAAAAGAAAATTCTTTTGAGGGAAACGGATAGAAGGAATGCTTGGAAAGGGAAATAACAGAAAGCAAATCTACCTACTAGGTGATGCACCAAAACTAGGGTTTGGATCTCAGTATAGAGGAATGAAACCAATGAAAGAATCAGGTCTAGGAGGTCACAATTCACTAAATAGGTTTGCATCAGTGTTTCATAAGAGGGCCTGAACGTAAGACACCACTATGACCTACAAGAAGACATTCACTTCTGCAACTCGGTGTAGGATTGAGACAAGACTGCTAGGGGTTGTAGCATACCCACCAAACATCTAAATCAGATCAAACACAATAACACACAAAATTGGAGAAAGAGAGAAGGACCAAGAACCCTAAGCTATTGCTAAGAAACATGTAAAAATACTAAAACCACTAAGAGATAACTCACACAAGAAGGCATAGGGACAGAAGAGATGTCACCAAATATCTTCAGTATCTCAATTATCAATGAAAATTACAATTGTAGAAAACCAAAGGGGCAGGAAAAATGCCACCAATTTCTCTCTGAGAAAGAAACCTTCTTTTTACAATTGCTAGATTCTGAGCACTAAAGGCTCCAAAAAACAATATATACAACACTCATTGCACGCAGGCAAGAGTCAAAAATCTAACCAGGGTTACATAAATCTTCATAAAATAATCCAACCCTAAACTAGTCATGTCTGATCATAAATGTGCTCTGTAAATATCTCAACAGATCAGACATATCTTTCATTGCGTGTCCCTTCTTGTACTGATCCTTCCTGCAGACACAACCACCTGGATTCAACAGCCTTCCCTGCAAGTCAGGCTGTCATGAATGCTCAAATCCGATCTCAGATCCTCAAAAGGACCCCAAAATGATAGTCTAGATCTTTGCAAATTCTCCCAACTGCAACCACCTCCGAAATCATCAATTTTTAGCTACTCGCACTTGCAAACATTCCCTGTAGAAGAAAAGCCCATGAAAAAAATAGTTGCACCGCTTGAAAGAATGTTGGTCGCATGATCGCATGAGCCCAAAAGCTTCATGCGATCATGTGACAAGCCTTTTAGAATCTACCTCTGCTTGCCACATAGATGCCTAGGCCCACAAAATATCCCACCTACACCATGTGGACCAGTAGGAGCCGACCACATCAGCCGGACCCACAGGAGGATCTAGTGGCGATCGCATGATCGCATGGGATCAGAAGATCCTATGCGAACATGTGACCTCCGTAGATCTTGAATCTATGGGGCCCATGTTATACCTCTGGCCCACCGCAAACCAGACATGTCACCACTAGAGGACCCACCAGCAGCTGCCAAAGACCCATTGACAACTTTTTGCATGGTCGCATGCGGTTAAGAGGCCGCATGCGATCATGTGACCAACCGTAAGATGCTACCCATTTCTTTCTTGGAGTTGACCGCAAGATGCCAACCGTGAACCGCTGATGGTTAGTCTCATGGGGGCATGGGATCGAAAGATCCCATGCAATCATGTTACCAACATGAAACCGTTGCTTGTTGACTGCTTGGATGAGCCCGCGGTAACATTAAAAGCCAGGGTGCAAGAAGAAACCCCTTAGTCACATGATCGCATAGGGTGAAAAGGGCCTATGCGATCATGTGACAACCACGTAACCATTTTCTAAAAACCAACTGGGCCCCACTGGTCAGAGTTATGTGCCTAGAAAAAATGCTGACATCGGAGAAGTGCAAAGTGCAGAAGTGGTCAAAAAAATAGAAGGTTTTCAGACCGAAGGTCAAAAACATCTTGAGTTTTCAGAGAAAAGGTCGAAAACATAGAGGGTTTTCAAGACTAGACATTTTGGAAAATTGCGACCTGAGCATTTCCTACAACCATTCAAACTTGAATATCTCTAAGGGCCTTGTGATTTAGCACGTGCGATCTGAACTAAAACATGGCGACACATTGAAGATCATGGGGTTTAGACCACACAGGAAGATGGGTCTCAACTATGAGGCCATGTTAGGTACCCATGTACAAGATACATGAAATGCATAACTCTCATAAAGTGGAGAAAGAGGGAAAACCTCATGGGAAAAACCCTCCCCCAAAAAGAGAGAAGAAAATAAGATGCATGGATGGATGGAGTTCTCAAGACCCCCCAAGAACTACATACATCATGTATATACAAATAATTATCCCCCCATAAGAAGGATAGTTGGAGACATGATAATCCCCCCATAATGAAGAATCTCCTACAAAAGTGGTGAGTGCTTGAAGACAAACTATATTCCAATGACTACAAACAACATTTCTCCCCTTAGGAAGAAGATATACCAAGTACAAATGTGGGAATGCTTCCCATTGTGGATAGGAACTAGGAAGTGGAATCCAAATGAAGTATGATGATGATGTCATTAACCAATCCATATCCAAATGAAAGAAGGAGGAAGGTCTCCAAATATGCATCTTTGAAGACTGAATAGGCCTCTCCAATCTCAAAGAATCTATCGCATCATGTGACAAACCAAGTGAAGAAGAAGAATCAAGAATATCAATCTCCAAAGAATGTGAAGAAGTATCTCCAACTGTGATGAAATTGTCATCAAAGAGAAGAGAAACCCCCTCAAGTATGTCTCCCAAATCTAAAATGTGAGACTTCACAAATAATGAACCAATATCTGGAAAATAAGAATCCCGATCAGGAAGACAAATAGATATCTCTTGCAATGAATCACTGGAATCACAAACAAGAGATGATTGTGTGATCTCAACTAGAGAAGTAGGAGCTATAGGAGGACCCACTGGATCATCCTCGCTCTCAATTGCTGCAAATTCTTCAATTGCATCTAAAGTATAATCATCATAGGGAATATTATCTGCATCATCAAGAGGAATGAGGCAATCTGAAGCAAGATCATCTGGGAATATAGGAACATGTGGATCACCAAAAATCTCCCAAATGATTGTCCAAATTATGTGTGGACATTGAACACCTCTAAATCTGGGGTAGATGTCATAGAAGAGACACAAAATGATGCTACTAATAATCAAATTTATAACATGATTATTCTTTTCTCCACAAACATATTGCTTCCCCTGTGACTTTGGCTCAGGAATGAGTCCATAAAGATGAGGCAAGAGATTAAGCCATCTACAATGTGTGATGATTCCTTTTGCTCATGACTCATAATTATCCTTAGTCAAAAGTACTACTGTAGGATGTGTTTCATAACCCATGATTACATTAATGATATACTTCTCTCATTACAAATTGAGATCAAAAAATTATTACACTCCAAAATTAGGCTATAATAGACTTAGATCATTATGCAAAAAACCAAGCTAAGGCTTATGCATTACAAATGAAAAAACTAAGTCAATTTTTGAAAGTACAATTTTTGGTCATAGTCACTAAAATCTAATTCCAGATCTGGAAAATATAGAAAAAATTATGCACTTTCAAAAAAAATTGCACCTAAAAAGGAGTTCATATGAGCTCAAATGAGGCCTTGGAAGTTGCAAAAACTAAGATTTGTGATTTTCAAAAAAATTTAGGAACAAAGATCAGAAACCACCTAAACCATTGTGTAGATCATGAAATTCTACCCCAAAAAAAAAAAAATTACTCGAAAAAAGGAGTCCAAATGACTGAGATATCGCTGTTTGAAAATTACCTATGAAATTATTTTTTCTGAATCGCCGTCGTCGCACTTCCAAAATTCAAATAGCTCTAGATTTGGCCTTAGGTATCTGATTTGGATTAAACAAAATTTGATTTTGCAGTTTTTGGACCTCCTTAATATGATGCCAACCTCTGATTTTCACCAGCAAGCACCAATATTGACTTGCAATAGAAAGCCACAAAATACAAAACCCCAAATTTTCTCCAAATAGACTATGCAATGGTGATGTCCAAATACCTTTATTCTACACCCACAATTGAATCAAGCCAAGATTGCACTTCTTGAGAAGAGGTCTCCACACCTTGAGAGCTCTGATACCATGTAAGAATTTGCAAATAGCAAATATTGAACCAAGGATCTAGAGATTTAAGAAAAGCACAAGAGAGAAAATATGAATGCAAGGATGGATTGAATAGATCCAATGAATTAATGATCCTTAATGAATGAAATGATTACATAATAGGCCTCCTTATATAGGAAAGGTGATAAAAGACAATGATAAGGAGCTGATAAGCTATCTCCTATGCTAGGTGTAATCACATGTCCACCAAATGTGGATCATCCTCCAATATGCAATAAAGTATGTGCATTGGATTAGGATGATAATGTGATAAGAGCACGAAAGGTGGATCTCACACACAACGAGGTATGTGAAGACAACTATCACACCAAAAGTGAAATTTCTCCTACACTATGTGCTTGTTAGATGTGCACACTCCTAGGTGTCTCAATCATAAACTACTATCCAATGCATTATCCTAAGTAAGATTAAGTTAAGTGTAATTAGGAATATTTAATTACACCAACAATAACAATTTCCAGCTCATCAAATTTAGTCAGTTATTCTTTAGCATTTAATGTTTTCATCCATATTCGGTCAATATAGAAATGTGTCGGTGATAACTAGCTAACTAGCTCGGTTATAATTGTCACTCAGTATACACTATATTGGCTCAGTGTATACAAAAATCTTCAATTACTGCCCACATTGACTTGTTCAATTTCAAATCTCTTCTTCATAATAGATTAATGTAACATGCTCAAGTCAACAATATAAAGTCATAGACTCATCAATAAGTTATCCAATGTTTACCTTATCCTTATCTATCATATCCATCTTTTCCTCATGTAGATATCTCATTTTTTCATCTTTTCTTCCTTCAAAAAATGTTTAGATGTTTGTAACTATCATGATAAGTACTATCAAAACTAGTTGACATCAATGACAACATATTAATTGATTTAATCATCTTACATATCATTTCAGTACCTCGGTGATCTCCAATCACTATTTCTTCAGCTCATCAAATATTCAATTAGTTGTAGTTCATCAATCTCTCCCTTTGGCATTGATGGAAACACAAGCAATATTAAAATATATCATACACATACCAAACATGTATTCTACAACTATGTAAGAAAATGTTGCAGCTCGGTAAGCTCTCCCTAGCTTGATATTTAATATGTTTAATCACTACAAAACATAACAGCATTACATGCAGACTCTCCCTACAGATTTGATATTTTTAGTTCTTAGATTCTTGTTCTCAACTACAGATATTCCTATATTTCATATGCACTTCCTCTCCCTTTGACAACAATGCCAAAGAAAATATTTAAATAGCTCTTCAACAGCCAAGTAACTCTCTATTGTTCGGTTCATATTAGGTACCTTTAGTGTACTGATAAACAAATTTATGTTCCATCTTCTAAAATCTTCCACAACCTTATAAAAACTAAAGTGTTAGCTATGTGCATCAACATGAATGATCTTATGATAAGTATAGGTTGATGCAACCTTCAGATCACCTCAGTGACCGATAGATAGGGTATGGACCCCAAGTCTAGTCCTCAAATATTCAAATGTATCATTTGGTAAAGGTTTAGTAAAAATATCAACAAGTTTCTCTTTAGATGTTAAAAATTCCAGTTTCACCTGCTTCTCTTGAACTTGTTCCCTTAAGGAGTGATACTTAATAAATATATGCTTTGTTTTTTAATGCATCGCAGGATTCTTGAAAATATTTATAGCACTAGTGTTGTCATAATATATAATCACCGGGTCAGTGATTACCTCATTCATTCCTTCCAACACTTGTCTAATCCAAGCAATATTTGAACAATTTACAGTAGCAGCAACATACTCCGCTTCAAAAGTAGATTGAGAAAAGAATGCATGTTTCTTGCTTATCCAAGTCACAAGCCTTTCCCCTAAAAAGAATGCTCCATAGGTTGTGCTCTTCTAGTCATCTATGTTTCCAACCCAATCTACATCGGTGTAAACTCTAAGTTCAAATTTTCCTTGCATTGTGTACCATAAACCATAGTCTTTTGTCTTCTTCAGGTATCTCAAAATTCTTTTAACTGCAACCATATGTGAATCTTTAGGATTGGCAAAAAATCTTGCCACAATCCCAACTGCATGTGCAATATCACCTGCCTGCTGTGTAAAACATACATGAGTTTCCCAATCATAGATCGATAGAGTCTAATTTACTTCTGTAAATTCATCATCCTTTGTCAATTTATACCCAGTTAGCATTGGTGTTTCTACTAGTTTTTCATCTTCCATGCCAAAAGTTTTCAACACTTCTTTAATGTATTTTGATTGAGTGATGAAAATCCCATCATTCTGTTGTATAATCTACAAGCCTAGAAAGAATTTAATCTCTCCAAACATTGACATCTCAAATTCCTTCCTCATTTCATCAGAAAAAGATTTGCAAATTAGATCTTGTCCTCCAAAGATTACATCATCAACAAATATTTTAGAAATCAAAATGTTATCATTAGATTCTCCTTTCATGTGCAAATTATTGTTTTCACTAGTTCTTACAAAGCCAATACTGGTAAGATAAGCATGTAGTATTTCATACCATGCCCTCAGTACTTTATTCAGTCCATACAAATCTTTGTACAGTCTATATACCATGTCTTTCTGATTCGGATCAACAAACCCTTCCTATTGTTCTATGTAGACCTCCTCCTCAATAATTCCATTTAGAAAAGATGATTTTACATCCATTTGATATACTTTGAATCCCTTATGTGCAGCATATGCAAGTAGTATGCAAACTCCTTCAAATCTTGCAACAAGTGCAAAGGTTTCACCATAATCAATACCTTCTTCTTGTGCATATCCCTTGCAAACAACTCTTGCCTTATTCCTAGTGACCTCTCCATTTTCATTCAACTTATTCCTAAAAAATCCACTTAGTACCAATAAAATTTTTATCTTTTGATCTGGGTACTAATGTTCATGTCTTGTTCTTCTCAATTTTTTCAATTTCCTCATTCATAGCATTGATCCATTCCTCATTTTCTAGTGCATCCCTAACATTCTTAGTTTCAAACTCACAAACTAAGCATGTGTTTTGTCTTAACTTACTTCGAGTCATCATGACAGCTTGCTTATCTCCAATTATTTCATTATCTGGATGGTGTCTTCTAAAAAATTTTGCTAGCACTTGATCTCTTCTCTGTTCATCATTCAGTCTAGGTTCATTTTCCTGCTCAGTAGCTTCTTCATGATTCTCAGTTTCTATTTGCTGATTCTTGGTAGCATTTTCCTGATGCTTGATAGACTTAGCCTATGGCTTTGGTAGATAATCTAGATCTTCAACATAAGTAAACCTACCATAGTCTTCTGGTTCCTTCATGCTTTCTTCATCATTCTTTTCAGAAAACTCATCAACTCTTACATTAGCACTTTCTATCATTTTATTAGTGGCCTTGTTCAAACATTTATAAGCTTTACTCTTAGTAGAATATCCAAAAAATATTCCTTCATCACCTTTAGAGTCAAATTTTCCATTGCTATCATCTTTCAGAATATAACACTTACTACCAAAGATTATGAAGTAACTTACACTCAGTGTGTATCCAAACCATAACTCGTAAGGTGTCTTGTTTGTGTCTATCGTCAATTAATGAAATTGGTTTAGGATGTATAATGATGTACTAATTGCCTCTCTCCAATACATTTGTGCAACATTTTTCTCAATCATCAATGTTCTAGCACAATCAACAATAGATCAGTTCCTCTTTACAACAGTTCCATTCTGGTACGGTGTTCTGGTCCAAAAACCTACCTTTTAATTCCATGCTCATTACAAAATTTAGCAAATTCATCAAAAACAAACTCACCTCCTTTATCAGATCTTAAACATTTCAATTCTTTTCTAGTTTCTTTTTCAACTTTATCCTTATGCCATTTAAACAGTTTGAATGCCTCAGATTTTTCTTTTAAGAATATTACTGTCATCAGTCTAGTGTAGTCATCAAAAAATAAAATAAAATATCTATCACCATAGTAGCTTTGAGTTCTCATAGGACCATGTAAATTGGTGTGTACCAACTCCAAAATACCTTTAGATGAATAGTCCTTACTTTTAAAACTAGATTTGGTCATCTTTCCTTTCTGACATTGATGGCACATAACATGATTATGTTTGGTCAGACTCAGTAATCCTCTAACTTTTCTCTTTCTATTGATCTTAATCATAATATCAAAGTTTACATGACATAACCTCTAATGCCATAACCATGCATCTTCATTTTTCACCAACAAACAAGAAGTTTCAACATTATCAAGATAGAGATTACATTGTCCATTAAACCGCTATGGAGGTTTGTGCTAAGGGAAATAATCAAATACATATCTTTGGATATGAGATTTGACCACATTTACTCCTACCACTTCATGCTCCTCAACCATTTCAGGTCTAGGACTAAAATTTCTATCCCTTTTTACCTTTACTCATCTATAAATGAGAACATCAATGATTATAGGGAGAAGCCTATTGGAAGCCCTACTTTCCATGAGGGGCTTTTGTTATTGATTTATGAATTTTTTAAAGCAAGAACTATAGGAAAATAAATTAAATAGGGGAAAGGGGGGAAGAAGGACTCTAATGAAGAGCTTGACTCAGGGGAAGAAGAGTACATCCCTTCTAACACTGAGGAGAGCCAAGATATGCATTCGAACTTAGATGCAGATGCCTCCCCCATCACTAGAAAGGGGAAAAAGAAGATTAAGAAAGAAAAATTGGAGAAAAAGAAGAAACCTGAGCCTAAGCAGTGCATTGAGGTATCTTCTAATAGAGATTATGATGAGGAGATGGAGGGCATGGATACAGAGGGATATAGTACTAATGCAAAGGAAGACACTATCGGGGAGGAGGAGGAAACTAAAGAGAAAAAGGTGGGAAAAATAAAATTCACAATTAAGATGCCTGGGAACAGGGATGTGGTTATAGAGGGCAATTCTGGTAGAAAAAAGAGGAAGAGGAAGAAAAGGGAAGAGGAGAATAAGGAAGAAGGTCAAGAGGAGGGGAAGGAAAGCAAAGAGGAAGAGGAGATTCAGGGGAGAGAGGATGAACATGTGTAGGTTGGTGATGATCATGGGATTGACCAGTTCTCTTGTAAGATAACTGATAAAGAGAAGAGTGTGGTTTGGAAAGACTTCCACAATGTGTTTGTTAAGATGGGCCTAAAGAGAGAAATGATGAAAACCCTAGTTAAGGAAAACAAGGATGGTAAAATTCAAATGGAGGACATTATCGACCCTACCCTGGTTATTTTGAGTGACATCACTAAAGAATACCCTCAGATGGATGTGCTCAAAAATGCCAAAAATAGTGTCATTGACAGCTACAAAACTACAAAATGAACCTACACAAAATCCAGGAGTTAAAGTTTCAAGTGGGGTTGTTGGAAAGGGGGGGTAATAGTAGAAAGATAAGGCTAATGGATGAGAAGAATGAAATGGAAAAAAAATTGGAGGAAGTGAAGAAAAGAATGCAGAGTGTGGAGGGGACATTGCAAAAAATTGTGGAGTACAGCTACAACATCCTTAAAGCTTCAAATGACAACATAAAAGCTTTGATTAGAAAAATTGAGGAACACAGGGGTAATAAGGAGGATTCTCCCAATAGTAGCAAAGACAAATCTCTGAAGGAGGGGCTGAGGAAGAGAACTAGGTCTAGTACTATGAAGAAGGACACGCAAGGTCCTGACAAGGACCTGGTTGACCTTAAGGATGCAGTGGATAAGGCATCTAAGCTCGAGATTCAAGTGGCAGAGATCCTCAAAGAGTTCGCTTGAGCTACTCCCATGGTTTTGTGTTGGGCCTGGCTTTTTGTTTTTGTCCCTGGTTCTATTTTCTGGCTTTCTTATTTGATATACTGGTGGACTGTGTCTGGCCTTTCCATTTTGCTATGGCTATCTTAATCTTGTAAACTTTTATTGCTATATCTTTGTTTATGTTGTAAACTGTTTGGGTTTCAGGGCCCCTTTAAAACTTGTTTTCCTTAATAAAAAACATTGTCAAGATATAATAAATTACCTTTTGATTGTCCTCCAGTACTAACAAGCTTTCCATTTTCATCATATATTTTCACTTTCTTTCTTCCAAATGCAACTCTGTGACCTAAGTTATTCAGTTGTGCTACACTCAAAAAATTGTAGTTAAGTCCTTTTACCTAGTATTCATTATCACATCTAATTATATCATTCAATAAAATAGATCCTTTTCCTTTTACCATACAAGGTGTGTCATTTCCCATTTTCACTAATCCTCCATTATAATGCTCAAGATGATCAAACTTCTCTTCATCACCAATCATGTGATGTTTACAACCACTATCAATGATCCAAGTATCATTCTTACTAACTTTAGAGATAAGTGTTTTTTCTACATACGTTTCCTCCTCTTTTAAATCATCTTTCATTGCGACAAATACTACAATATCATTATCAATTTTGGTGTCGGTGTCATCTTCTCCAACAAGGTAACATGCCTTTTTGCCTTAATCTTTTTTGTCTCGGTTGTCTCTGTTGTAGTGTCAATTTCCTTTGTTACTCCTTCTACCATACTTTCCATCACCAAACTGGTCATTATCTTCCTCTTTCCTATTAGGACATCTAGCAACAATATGGCCAACCTCTTTACAATTAAAACAAGCTAAAGTTAACTTTCCCTTATACCTTCCTTTACCTTTTTGCAGTCTCTGGACCATAAGTGCTTCAAGCTCATCAAGCTCATCTTCAGTATTACTATCACTTTCATTCTTTATATTATGCTTACTACTAGATTTACCAATCTTAAGAGATGACATAAAAGAAGACTCAGCACTTAGTACAACACTATTATAAAAATTATTCAGCTCAAAATTTGTTAACTTTTCAATCAGACTATCAAGAGTAAGAGTGCTATTAGGTGCATACCTCATTTCATTTATATTAGATATTTTCATTGCATAGATAGGCAACAAGGTTCTCAGTATCTTACTTACCATTGTATCTTTAGATATAATACCTCCTACTCCAACGATAGCATTGACTACCTCTCTGATTCAGTTTGTGTATTGTGTGATGTTCTCTCCTTCTTTCATCTTCATGTCATTAAATCTACCTCTCAAGATTTTTTCTCTGGCTCTCATCACATTCACATCACCACCATAAACTAGAGCAAGTTTATCCCACATTTTCTTTGTTCTAGTGCAATTCTTGACATCTTCAAATTCAACATCAGATAGAGTAGCAACAATCTCTATCATAGTAATATTGTGTTCATGTTAGTCTCTCAACTGATCAAGAGTCAAAGGTTCAATAGTCGATTGTATGTATCCATTGTCAAGTAAAGGTATAGAAAAATCACCGATTCCAGATATGTGAAGTCTCATCTACCTTTTCCATGTGGTAAAGTTATCTTTGTTCAACTTCGGTACTTCCCTCTTATACATCTTGTAATCTTTCTTCTTAAGTCCTTAAAAATTTCTTCCAAGCAACCAATACGCTCTGATACCAATTGTTAGAATAATTGAGGGGGGGGGGGGTGTGAATCAGTTAGATCAGTTATTCTATAGTCCCAAATACAAGGATGTACCTTCTTATGCAATTTTAACAAATTATGCAGTTTGGTAGCATAAAATATCAACCTATCTGTCTAGTTTATTGATTACCAGTAAATATAAAACTGTGATTACTAACCAAATCAACTATGAAGTATGTAAAGTATGATAGCAAAAAAATTCATGAAAAATAAAACACAACACAATAATTTAACATGGAAACCTGCTAAGGGAAAAACCACCTAGGACCGGTAACCCAAAATAATTCACTCTTTTGAAGTGAGCTCGGTGAAGAGCCAACCTTGTTAAAGATTACAATGCACACTTTTAGGTGTGACCTGGTTAGAGGATTTATCACTAATAGTTAAATTTTGACTAGAATCCACTATGCGGTCAACAAGATAACACTTTACATTTGATGAATGTCATAGGGTAGTACATAAGACTATTAAGTCCACTCGGTTAAGAGATTTTATGAATCAATTGTTAAACTAATATAGTACTAATCTGATTCAAATACAACTCAATTGCAAACATTCAGATCTATGCTAAGCTCATAAAATCCTCTGATCATTATCAATTCACTTCCTCAACATTTCTCAACTTACTTCCACTTGGTAAATGGTTCTCTGACGCTCGGTAATGTTTGCAACTTGGTTCTTTCAATAACCAATTTGATTAGGCATGTATGAATACAGTCTTCACACGCAATCTCCGTAGTCTCCTTTTTTTTTGTCTGGCGTGTTTTAATAATGAAACTCATATCTCTAAAATAGATAGGTAAATCATTTTTCATATCAGCCCTTAGATTTTGCCTCTTAATTTCCTTCGTCCATTTTGCTACTTAAACCTTCCTCAACAAATGTGTTCATAATATGTTTCAATCTCATCCTTTAGATCATCTCTGAATTTTGTTAGTCATGGATCTCATAACCAACGTTATCCTTAACCTGAAAATCATAACAATTTCCATCTCATCAAATTCAGTCAGTTGTTCTTTAGCATTTAATGTTTTCATCCATACTTGGTTAATATAGAAACGCATCGATGATAAGTGTAATCACCTAAAATTAGGCTACTAGAACCTAAGGCCCTATTTTCCCTTAATTCGGTATATGACCATGATTATGTTAATTTGATCTTTGATTATTAGCATAAGTTCCAAAAATTCAATAAACTCCATCAAATCCTAAATCAAGCTTTCATCACTAAGGTTTCAAGCAAAATCAAGACAATTAACTCTAGGCCTATTTAATTAATTCAATCCCACCAAATGCATGGCTAGAGTTATTAATTAAAATAAAATCATAAATACCTCCTAAATCAAACAAACACAACAAGCACAATCCAATGATTAAGAGGCTTTCACATGGATCAAGGATCAAGCCAAGATGCATCTCAACCACTCCTCATGGATGCATCTCAACCATTGAATTCATTCAATCTCCTATAAAATATAATTTTCAAAGGCTTCTTTCTCTCTAGCTTCTTGATATTTTTCCTAGCTTCTACATGTCTCTAGCTCATTTTCATATTTAGACTTATTCTACTTGCTTGAATTGTGAGGATTCATAATCCGTAATTATTGAACTCTCATGCTTGGAGAATTTGCTCACTAATGACTTAATTTGATAGATGTTTCCATGTTTTTCATGCTTACATTCACACTTAGTTAAAGAACACTTCAATTTGGTTAAAATGGAAAGAACTTTGGTTTCATGCATTTACTCTTGAATCTCTCATTTTAGTGTAGATTGTCACTGTTTAAGGGTCAAATCTGAGAGCAAACTAACCCCTTATTTCATACTAGCACTAACTAGAGAGCAATAGGATGCTTTTGCTTGTTAATTCTTTCAATTGAATGCTCATTTTTCTTAACAAGTAATGTTATTATCCTATTGAAGTATTGTGTTGCAGGCCACAAACTCACACACACATTTATGGTGCCCATCGTGGGGCCTAGCCCTAGATTCCTAATTTTCTTGCATTTTTAACTAACTATCACCGTGCAGATTTTGCCAAAGGATTGCATCCTAGAAGAACAGTTGTATCCCGTATTTCTTGGATCACTTCCTAAATTTGCAGATCACGTACAAAAACAAGGTCACATCTATTCAAATACAAGATGGCATCTTGTGATCTGGGTCGCATTAGGGAAATAGGGTCGCGTGTGGGAAATAGCATCATTTCTAGAAATTTTGGGGGAAATCTAGGATCGCATATGGGTTTTTTTATTACATTATTGGGTTTTCTAACTCCTAACAAATTTCATTGTTGATTTCTCTGGTTTTTGGTAGCCTGACTATGGTTTTGCAGGTTGAAAATAGAGACCCAAATGCTAACTCTTGTCTTGATTTGCTTTAATGGATAAAATGAACTTTATGCATTTTGTTTTGAGCACTTAAATATAATATAATTTCACCTTATAAACCAATTAGAGGAATATGCTCCTTTCCCTTTGAGGGAAAATCAAAAACTCAAAAGTTGGTTTATACCTTAGAGTTAAATTGAGGAATGAATGCTAACAAATTGCATATTTAATTTTCCTTGAAGCATTATCTTTAGATTTTTAGGATTTCTAACAAGCTAACAAGCCAATTGGTAAACTTGATGTTGTTGATTGATTTTGAAAGCCTAACAGTTGTTTGCAGGACATTTGCCCAAGACCAAAAATAAAAGATTACTAATGCTTATCATGCAGGTTTCCTCTAAAGAAAATTCAACACAAAAACTTCAAGCTTGGTTTTTCTACACATCTAAAACAATTTGAGATGAATTTGAAAATTAGCTAGAGGATTATGCTCTTTTCCCCTTGAGGGAAAACTAGAAACTCAAACGTTGGCTTGTTATTTGGCATCAAATTGGAGTAATTGAACCTCAAATATGCATGATGTGTTTGGGATTTGTGGTATAAGTTAGGAGATTATGCTCTTCTCCTTTATGGAGAACCAGAAATCTAGAGCTTACTATCATTTATCCATTTTCTTTATTGTATACCTTTAAAGGGCCTGTCGGTTGAGGAAAAAATCTCCTGAGAATGGCCCAAGTGGGGACAAGTCTTTTGCCGACTCTTCCACCCCACTATAAAATTTGATGCTTCCTTGAGGCTAAAGCCTTGGAAGACATGATCTATCTTGTCTTGGTAGATTTATGATCAATCCCAATGACAGACTTGGATTTTGTGTAGAGTGGAGCTGCTTGAATCTTGCTTGCGAGACTACACACTTTCAGGTTCCCATAGGGTTAATAGCCTCAATCCTACTTGCGGGACTATGGGAGATGGTTGTGAATGGATGCCTTCATTAAAATCTCTATGTTATATGCCACTTGGATCACCCCTGAAAGGTTGTTATCACTTGTACGAGGAAAATAGTAACTACCCCAAGAAATTCACCATATCAAGCCCCCATCGACGTTAACACTTAGAAAATATGGCCTCCAATATCCATTGTGTGTTATTGGACTGTGATATTCTGAGGAGTCTTTGGGTGTGTTCCTAAGTCAGTGAACAAGTGGTTTCAATCTCTACCTAGTATAAGGCAGGTTAGGTGCGTTTGATTAAAACATTTTCTTGGTGTGTTCTAAATACAAACTCAGTTAATTCCCCCCAAATGAACAAGCACACAACATTTACAAGCATTTACAAGCACCTAATAGTCACTGGAATCTGATAGACATGACCCATTTCCCAAGAAACACTGAAATTGCAAAGTTCCTATCATCATAAGATCACATCTGGTATTCTTGAGTCGCACCCCACATCCCAGATCACATCTGTTCAAACTTGGATAGCATTTGGTAGTCACACCATTTCCCAGGTCACATCCAGTGCACATTCCATTTCCTGAGTTGTATACTATATTTCTTGAGTCATATCTAGAGTTCCAATTTGTTCACCAGTAACTATTTAGGATCATATCCAGGATAAAGAGTACTTCTGTACCTTTTAAAAGAATTTTTTTCACATTTTCAAATATCCATTTGGCTCATTAATAAGTTCCTATTGTCAAAAAATAGTCATCTGATAACCAGAGAGAGTCATCTTTGAAAATGTCTTGTCACCTTGCATGGTCCAAATCTACATTGTCCAATTGTAGAGTCAGTTTACCCAATCAATTACAACCAAGTTCTCAACTCAAAAATAGGGCACTTTGACACCCTTTGACACTGAAGCTTTCATACTATCAGACCCATTTACACTTTGGTTCCCAAATCATAAGTAGGGTACTCTAACCCCATTTGACATTGGATCCATAAAACAACATTTCAAACCCACTATTGCATCCTTGGACTCACAATCAGACATTGCAAACAATCAAACCCACTTTTGAACACAAGACATTCATTGGTTACTCAATCCAATTTTCATGGTTGTTACAAGACACAAAACTTACAATTTGGAAACAAACCCATTCTCAGAAGGATTACCCATATTCACATTGGAAATAGGAGAGAGTTCAAGAATCAATCCCTTATACGGTACTACACCTAGCACTACTCATATAGAAACACCTGGACAAACAAAAATGAACAACCAAGATGAATACCGATGGGATGAAAGATTCCATGAACAAAATGAACAAGCATAACATGATAGACAAAAAGAAGAGATACAATACAATGATGATGATGAAGATGATGGTGATGCAGATCCCACTGAGAAAGAATACCATAGAGCTATAAGCAACAAATGACTCAACAAAATCCTTGAAAGAGCTTTAGATGAAAACAAAGAGAAATATTTCCTAGAACTGGCTTCTCGAGGTGTAAAGCTACCAAAGGACTATGATGTGAGTCAACTAAAACAAAGAGAAGATCTTAGTCCTATGTCAATTCTAATAAGACAATTCCTTGCTATGAGAAGCGAAATTGAAGAACTCAAGAAGGAGAAAGACAAACCAAAACAACAATATTCCTTAGAACACATATGTCCTTTCCCTTTTGACAAGGGATTTAAGATGATTCCATTTCGCAAGAATATCACAATTCCAAAATATGATAAATACATGGGAGATTCTGATCCTCAAGATCATGTGAGGGAGTTTTGCACAACTAGTATGGAATTCATGCATGAACAAACAAACCTCATGAGGTTGTTTCCACGAAGCCTAGGTGGACAAGCTATGGACTAGTTTTCCAAACTACCCATAGGAATCAAAACATTTGATGAACTTGTGCAAAAATTCATACAACAATACTCCTACAACATCTAACACACAGTAACAATGTTGGATCTATGCAATACCAAATAGAAAATGGGGGAATCATTCTTGAGTTTCCTAAAAAGATGGAGAAAGATATTTTCATGATATGCTAGGCAAATACCTGAAAACAAAAAGATGGATATCTTCATTAACAACTTGGTTCCATAAATTAATTTCCCAATACAATTGCAAGGACCACCAAGCTTTGACACAATGATAGATAGTGCCATCAAAATTAAGGAAGTCCTAATCAAGAAAGGTGACATTACCATCAACAAGGAAAATAAAGACAAGTACTATCCCTCTAAGGACAAGTACAAGTATGTGAACAAGAACAAACATGTGGTTAATGATGGAGTGGTTGATACTCCTAATCCAAAACCAAAACTAGAAGTTTTCAATCTTACAACAAGTCTTCAAACAAACAAGAATCCGAATACTAATGCGATGCCAACAACAAACAATACTTTCAATAAACCTCGAAGAGAACCTTGGGCACCAAGGCCTAAGAGAGCATTTACACCATTGGGAGACACCTTGGAAGTGGTTTTAAAATCACATGTGGACAATAACATCATTACAATTCCTGATTCCAAACCTTGGCATCCAGAAGACAAACCAAACTGGTGGAATGATAATGATTATTACGAGTTCCATCGTAATAAAGGACACAAGACCAACAATTGCTTGAAGCTAAGACATGTTATTCAAGCCCTTATTGGAGAAGGCAAAGTCAAGGTAGATGGACATCAAATGAACAATGATCACAAATAATTTCAAACACCATTACCTAACTATGAGAAAGAAGAATCTTCAAAGGGCAACAAAATCAACTACATGTATACTAATGATGACAATGTAATCAATATGATGGAGCCATGCGAACACTCTATCAACATGATTACTCTAAGAGGAGTTAAAAACAAATCTGAATCCTCTAATGCTATAACACAAAGTCAAGCTAAGCTCACTCTCAAAGGAGCTTCAACATCTAAAGAGCTAACTACAATTGCAACAATGTCTAAACAAGTTGTGTTACCTCCAAAGTTTAATCTTGTGGAACAACTAAAAAATACACCCGCTCAAATATATATCCTAGAGTTGTTGAAAATCTCCCCTAGTCACAAGGAAGTTATTTATCAAGCCCTACTTAGCACTAATGTGCCAAAAGATCTAGATGTGGATAGATTCCAAGCTACGGTTGGTCACTTGAATTCCCCACGTTACTTATCTTTTTCTGAGGAGGATGATAAATCTTTAAACCAACCACATAACCAACCTCTACATTTAGAAGTCCTCATTCATAAACACCATGTCAAACATGTCTTGATAGATGGAGGCACTGGTTTGAACATCTACACATACAATCTTATCAAACAGTTGGGCTTCTCAGAACATGCAATTGATCCTAGAAGAAAGATAACTATCAAAGCTTATGATGAAGAAGAAAGGTCATCCAAAGGATTGGTTGTTTTACCTATAAGAGTGGGACCAGTGGAACAAGATGTCCTATGTCAAGTTATTGATCTCCCTCTTTCTTACAACATTCTTCTTGAAAGACCATGGATACACTCAATGAAAGTTATGCCTTCCACTTATCATCAATGCTTAAAATTTCCTCATAATGGAGTGGAGGTTACTATTCCAATAGATACAACATACACTTGCAATAATCTCAAGAAGACCAAAAAGCATGGTTCCCCATAACAAAGAAATCTCTAATAAGGTAGAAACATCTAAAGAAATGTTTTTGAAGAGCTTTGCTAAAAAGATCAACATCCAAGAAACACACATGGGAGAGTACAAGATAGATCCTGTAGCATCTTTGACGGATCTTCCTATATCTCCTAGAACACAGGGAATGCCTTCATCAAAATTTACACCATGCAATGGTAGTGCTCTAACTATACATGAAGGAACGGGAATGGTCAAAGCAAAAATATCCCTTGAAGAAGAAAATGAGGAAAAGGTTGTTTTGCAATGGTTTTACAAAGAACCTAAAGGAGATGGGAACGTTAAACATGTTGTGATATCTCCAAGAAAATATGGGAAGGGATATGAACTTATGAAACAAATGGGATACAAAGGAAAAGGACCCTTGGGACAAAACAATAAAGGACTAGTAGAAGGTCCCTACATATGGATTTTCAAAATCCTGAAGATAAGACTAGACTAGGCTTTAGAGAAGCAAGATTTGATCCTACAACAGAAAGGGGTCTAGTATTTGACACATTGGGAGATTCAGATGATGAAGAAGAAATAGAAGGACAACCTAATTCTTATGAAAGGTTGTTTCTCTTACAAGGAGATCCACTATCAGATATTGGCATTGCTTTTAGGCAAAGACAAAATGAAGAACAAGCAGAAGAACCAAAAGAAGAACAAGAACAAGAGGTTCCTACTTTTGACACACCTCACTTTGATAAAGAACCAGAAGCAATGAATCCACAAGAACCATCACAAGAAGAAGAGAACCATGCTAATGAAGAAAATGAAGTACCCATGACTATTGCCCACTTCTTGGGGGTTTCAGATTATAGTCAGGTAGACTCACATGAATATGAATGGGATGTTCTTTCTGATGCTACCATGGACATAGAGATAGATGTAATACACAAGTTTGCTCCTAGAGTCTTGATTGAAGAAGGAGAAAGTTTTAAAGTTAGATCACTAGAGTTAGGTTTGCGCAACATTAACATGAACTCTAATAATAATGAACATGACTCTAATAATCCTAACATCTATTTAGAATCAAAATTAATAGACAATATCTTGCAATTTATAAATGATGATAACAATGCGGTGATCTCTCTTGAACCTGTTGAATCTTTTTCCTTGAAATACCCTGACTTAATAGACTAGGATGAACCTACAAACATGAACTTTCTATCCTTTGAGAATCAATATTCCATAGCCCATTATCTCAATGCTTGTGAACCCTTCCTTTCTTCCACCAGTGTAACGAGTGAAACTATGACTGAGGAGGATATCAAATTTCTTATTCTCAAAATGAAAAACAAAAAGAAAATGAGATCTGATGGTGAAAACCACTTAGTGGCAGTATCAGATCCTAAAAGAGAAAAAAAAAAGATGTATCCGATGGTGAAAACCTCCTTGAGGTGTGAAAGGATGGGATTCTTAATATTCTCCTAGATCACTTTCAAGAAAGGTCCTCAGTTCTGATTAAATGTACACAACCCATTAATTTGGGAACAATAGAAGCTCCACATCTAGTTCACATTTCTCAATCATTAACAAAAGATGAAAAGATCTAATTCACCAATTTCTTCAAAGAAGAGAAGATCAAATTTTCTTGGTCTTACTCAGATATGCCTGGATTGGGCACAGATTTGATTATGCACCATTTGTCTATTTCACCAGATGTAAAACTTGTAAAGCAAAAATTCAGAAAAATGAATCCACATGTGGCATTGCTAGTGAAAGAAGAATTGGAAAAACTATTGAAAATTGGATTCATTAGGGCTATTGATTATGCAGATTGGATATCAAACATAGTTCTTGTTTCTAAGGTAGATAATTCCATCATAGTTTGTACCGACTTTAGAGATTTAAATAGGGCTTGTCCTAAGGACAATTTCCCATTTCCAAACATAGATATGATTGTGGATTTAATAGTAGGTTATGAGATGTACTCCCTAATGGATGGATTTTCAGGGTATAACCAAATCAAAATTTCTCCTAAAGACCAAGAGAAAACACCATTCAATTGTGCTTTGGGAACATACTGCAGGAATGTGATGCCATTCGGTCTTAAGAATGCAGGTGCAACTTATCAAAGAGAAATGACTACCATATTCCCTGACATGATGCAGAAGAACATGGAAGACTACGTAGATGACACCTTAGCCAAGTCAAAGATAAGGACTATACATATAGTG
Source organism: Chamaecyparis obtusa (assembly GCA_027943335.1). Taxonomy (NCBI): domain Eukaryota; kingdom Viridiplantae; phylum Streptophyta; class Pinopsida; order Cupressales; family Cupressaceae; genus Chamaecyparis; species Chamaecyparis obtusa. The sequence continues at coordinate 19,504 of BSBK01013950.1, read as the reverse complement.
AATTTGAGGAGAATCTTTGACAAGATGGAGCAATTCCAATTAAGACTTAATCCTAAGAAGTGCATGTTTGGCGTATCATATGAAAAACTCTTAGGATTCATAGTTTTAGCTAAGGGAATTGAAGTGGATCCAGCAAAGGTGAAGTCAATTCTTGAAATGAAACCACCAAAGAACATTAGTCAAATGAGAACACTACAAGGAAAGCTACAATCTATAAGAAGGTTCATATCTCAGTTGGCGGACAAAGCACAACCTTTCACAAAATTGATGAGAAAAGGAACTACATTCAATTGGGATGAGAAATGTGAAGAAAATTTTACCCAAGTCAAGAATTACCTGATGAATCCTCCAATTCTAATGGCACCAATTTATGGGAAACCTCTGTTGCTCTACATAAAAGCTACATATACATCACTAGGGGTACTACTTGCACAAGAGAATGCAACAAAGAAAGAAAGGGCTATATATTACATTAGTAGAACTTTGGTCACATTTGAGTTGAATTATTCAATGATTGAGAAGGCATGCCTAGCATTGGTGTTTGCATCCCAAAAGCTAAGACACTATATGTTAGCACACAAGGTGAAATTGATAGCTAAAATTGATCCACTTAAATACTTGCTGAACAAAGCAATGTTGACAGGAAGACTTGCTAAGTGGGTCATGCTCCTAAGTGAATTTGATATTGAATATGTGGATATAAAAGCCATTAAAGGACAAGTGATCATTGATCAACTTGCAGAGACACCATTGACTAATGACACACCATTACTTGTGGAGTTCCTAGATGAATCTATCATGCACTTAATAGAACATCCCTGTAAAATGTACTTTGATGGCTCTTTCACATAGTAGAGATCAGGAGCTAGATGCTTATTCATCACACCATAAGGATATAAAATTCCCAAAGCATACAAAATGATGTTTCCCTACACCAACAATATAGTAGAATACAAATCTCTTGTGAACAAGCTCAAGCTAGCAATAGAAAGAAAAATCATTGAATTGCATATCTATGGATATTCACAACTCATCATCAACCAAGTAAATGGTGACTATTAGAATAAAGATGAAAAACTATTACCTTACAAAACAATGGTGGATGACTTGAAAAAGTACTTTGTCTTCATCACATTTTAGCAAATTCTAAGATCAGAAAATAGAGCAACTGATGCGATGGCTACTTTAGCATCCATGTTACAATTGGAAGAACACCAATTTCTCTATGACTTCCTAGTGGAAGAACTCCCTTTCCCAGCATACGACTCACCTGAATCCTAAATTGTTTGCGTCCTTGAAACCCAAGTGCTATCCAGATATGCCCATATCTACTCCTATCTTAAAGACCAAACAATTATTGAAGGATATTCTAGAAATGAAAAGAGATCCATCATAAGAGTAGCATCATGTTATGTAATCATCACTAATGACTTGTTTAGACATAGTCTAGATGGTAGGCTTCTTAGGTGTTTAGAGCATGAAGAGTCTAACCATGTATTAAAAGAAGTTCATGAAGGTGTGTGTGGATCACACTCGAATGGTTTTTCATTAGCCAAGAAACTTTTAAGAGTTGGGTATTATTGGCCCACTATGGAGAAAGATGCTATACACTTTGCAAAAATTTGTAAGAAATGGCAGATCCATGGAAATCTCATACATGCACCAGCCAGAGATCTGATTCCTTTCATAACACATTGGCCATTTCAGCAATGGGCCTTTGATTTCATTGGTCAGATTTACTCTAATTCATCAAGAGGGCATAAACAGATCATCATCGCAACTGAATATTTCACTAAATGGGTGGAGGTTGTCCCACTATCCAATGAAACTAGAAAACAAGTTTCCATGTTTACCTTGAATTATATCATTTGTCATTATGGTGTACCCTCGTCGATTGTGACTGACAATGGGGGCCAATTCAAGAATAAAGACATAGATGAGATGTCTTCAATTTAAAATCACTCAACACTATTCCTCAATCTATTACCCTCAAGGTAATGGATAGGCTAAGGCATCAAACAAAAACATGCTGAAAATTTTGCATAGGATAGTAAACAAATCAGGAAGGGATTGGCAGTTGCAGATCAATCCAGCATTGTGGGCTTACAGAACAAGCATTAGAACGCCAACTAGTGCAACTCTTTTTGCACTATTTTATGGATCAGAAGCGGTCTTACCAGTTGAAGTAGAGATTCCATCACTGAGAGTATCACTGAAACATCTAGTCACTGATGATGACTATAGAATCTCTAGATTGCAAGAAATTGAATTTTTAGATGAGTGCAAGTAACAGGAATTTGATCATCTCAAGGATTACCAAAAGATAATGTCAAGAGGATACAACAAGAATGTAAAACCTAGAAGTTTTCAAATAGGAGATCTAGTTCTAAGAGAAAATCCTAAAAATCAACAACATCGAGAACAAAAGGGAAAATTTGAATCCAACTGGCTAGGTCCCTTTGTAATTTTAGCAGCGTTTGGATCATGAGCCTATCAATTGGCTACGCCCGAAGGAGATGTTTTACTAGATCCAATCAATACTCTACATCTAAAAAGGTTTTATGCCTGACATTCTTGAGGAAGCTCTTGTACAATGAAAAGAGTCTTGAAAAAAGTTCCAAAATAGCAAATATGGATCTTGAAAAAAATAAAAAACAATGGAAAAAGTCCTAAAAAATGACTATCTTGGTGAAAACTGAGCAATAGGCACCTTGATGTGTCAACAAAAAAAATACAAAAAGAGAAAAATACAAAAAAAAATTAAAAAATCAAAAGAACAAAAAAAATTGGAAAAGAAAAAAAGTGTCTTGGTGAAAACCTGGTAAACAGGTGCCATGACAACAAAAATAGAATAAAACTATGGCCAAGTGGTGAAAACTTGGTAAACAGGAGCTACTTTTAATCAATATTCTATCTATCAAGACAACGCTTGTGCCTTTGGCCTATGTAAATATCAGTTTGTATATATCCCTTAGTCACTTTTGTGACATGCCAAATCCTAAGAGAAATATCAGAGAATTGTGCCTTCCTAAGATCAGAATCTGTCAACATTAGGGTCCTAGGTAAACTATTTTTCCCTAGGGGGCATCTGATCAAATCACATTTGTTGACAGGATGTTGCATCTGCAATTGACAATAAACTATGAACAATGGTATTTTTCAATACCACCCTCATCTGCAATTGACAATAAACTACGAGCAATGGTGTTTTTAAACACCAACCAGCAGGATCTAAAAATGTGTTTCTCAACACAACGTCATGATGAAAATAGTGTTTCTAAACACTAAAATAGGTGAGACACTTATGAATGAAGGAATGAATCTTTGATTGATAATATTTTTTATGCGTGTGTTTGCAAGATTAATCAAGAGTTTTTTTAAACACTATAACCACAACTGTTTGTTTCTATTATGCAAATACAATGATCATGTTAAAGGACAATGAACTTTTCTTATTATCAATTTTTTATTGTTATGTTTCCTTGAGTAACTCAATGATGTCTATGGACTAAGAGAAATAAGGATTGGGAGCATAACATTTTCTTTGTCTTTTGTTTGTGGTAATAAATCCAATGATCTTAGGTGATCATGGGGAATGGGTGTCTACTATAAGTGCCTCCATCATGTATTAGAATGCCATGTATACCTCGACCTGTTTCCTATGAAAACCTTAGTGAGGTTGGATCTATTTCCTTGCCTGTTTAAAAACTAACAAAAATGAACTATTTCTTAGTAAGGTGCATGGTAAATTGGATTATACCCTAGGATATGAATACAAAGAGAAAGGTCATTGTGGGTATACATTTACACGTTATACACTAGAAAAGAAATGGTTTATATCAAATAGGAAGTAACTGACAACATTCCAACTATGTGCTTTTATGTCTAGGTTGTCTTCCAACATGGTCAATAAAAAGGATGCATTCATATTTTCAGGATTGCTAAATCTATTGGTGAAAATTGTACTATCCTAATGAGGTCCCGCTAACAAAGGCTCTATGATGAAAAACAACCCGCTTTGAATAAACAGTCACTATCCTAGGTGTCTTAGGTGCATTTCATTGGTTAATTGCATTAAGGTTCATTTTAATTGCATATCATATTAATTTGCATTAGGTTCATTTAGATGCATTTCATTGTCTTTAGTTTCATTGAAATTCATTTTAAATTGCATTCATTTTAATTTAGTTGCATTCATTTTAGTCTCGCATAAGCATGAAAATGTGGATTCAACTTATCCGAGACATTAATATGAATTGAGAAGCTATCTAAAAATTTTTGATGTAAGCTAAAAATTCTAAAAGAATTAAGGATTAACCATTTGACATGTGTGACCAAGTACATCATGGAATCATAAAGCAACCTGAACCTAAAATGATTGATTATAAATCACTGATATCCATTTGCATTCATAAATCCGTTTCATATTATAAAACCATGTGCATTTTGCATCCATTCATTCATACATAAATAAAAGTGAGATGTCCATACATCACATCTTAATACATCTCATACATCCATGCATTCATGAAAATTTTGAAAATAAAAAAAACATGGGCATATATCAGTGAAATACATGATGACATCATTTTCTCATCACTTAATCTAAATCTTGACAAAGTATGATAATTGCATCAATATCAAAAGCATAAAACAAACATCAGATATCACATGTGTAGAAATTAAAACCATCAGAGATCAGAAAACAAGATGAATCAAATAAAAGAATCCATGGCAGAACTGACATGAGCATCAATATATCATCAACAATGTCCATAAAAAAAGAATATCAAGAATTTCCATCAACATATCAACTCATAAAAAGTATCAGAGTATCAGTATATCAAAGAAGGAGATGAAACAACAAGATAATGTATCAACAAAAGTACAGAATCTAGAGGACATGAAAGTACATCGATAAAAAATGGTATAAGCACAAGATATCCAGTGAGATACAATAAGTCCAAGGATACAAAATATGAATATCAAAGGAGGTCTATACCTCACTGGCCCCCTCATCCTCTGTAGGAGGATCGGGAGGGGGTACATCTGCTCTACTAGGTGGTGGAGGAGGAGGCATGGCACCCTCAAACTGCTGAGCAATAATAGAATATAATGGATCCCTTTGAGCAGTAGGAAAAACAACAAAATACAAAGTGAAGTAATATGTGGCCCTCTATCCCTAGTGGGTGGCTATATGCACATATATATCCCTCTCGACTCTTAGCTATGCAAGTTGTGCATCCTTGCATGCCCTCAGCTATACTAACTGCGCATCTCTATCTACTCTCAGTTGGATGATCTGTGTGTCTCTCTCTGCTCTAACTTGTGCCAGCCATGAATCCCTCTCTAATAGTTGTGCTATGAGGGTGGCTACCTGTAATCTCAATGCAACTCTCTACTACTCACACTGTGACAATCTGTCTCTGTCACCACCTACGGGGGGATCCTGACATGCCTGATGCTGCTATGGATCCTAGTCCCCTCCCATAGGTCTGGGCATGCTCATCATGATGTAATCATGGCCATGTATCCCTCTAAGGAGGAGTGACCTGTACTCTCTGCTGCCTATGGCTGGTGTCTCCCCAAGAGACCCATCGTCTACTACTGCCCATTGCACCACCACCCCTATCATCTCCATCGTCACCTCCATCTCCTTTGCCCCTGTAGGCTCCATCTCCATCTCTCCCTCTACCCCTGCAGGCTCCATCTCATCCTTCACCCCTGTCGACACCTCCTGCAGCTTGGGCTTGACCACCAACATCATCATACGGATCGTAGTCAAGTGTGTCCTCAATATATGAAATAGCATCCTCAGGAACAGTGAACCTGGGGTATGGATGCCTCAAATAGTGATCATGATAACCATCAGTAACACTTGCATCCCAAATAGTTGGCTGGTAGTCCCAGTCGATGCACTGTATATGTGTGATCTCATGCACGATGGTCTCAAATATCAGTCGGGCTCCCCACTAAGCCTCCTCACTCCTAATCCATGCATAAAGACATGTCTCCTGTGACATGCCCTATACTCTCCCATACTATCAACATAATCTAGTAATCAAAAACTGCTCAATGATGTAGCGGGTCCTCCCAACAAGATACCTAGTTTGGAAGAAGTATGGCATCTATCTAGCATCTAAAGGCTAAGCCTCACAATCTAAATATGGCTGCCACACTACATCAGTCACATCATCAAGAAGACACTGCCAGTACTCTAACTTGCCTAGGTGGGGCTGCTGAATGAAACTAGAATACATATATATGTAAGGCAGTCTGGCCTCGTGGTGCCTATCTACAATGGGACAAGTCACGGGGATGTGCTCCCATGCTCAGATTTGTAATACCACGCTCCCTACAATCATAGATCTAGAGTGCTGATAAATAATCTCATGAAGCTCATGGTACATATGAGCTAATATGCAACTACCCCAGGCATATCTCCTCGAGGACTAGATCATCTATCCTATGACTCTAGACTAGCCACACATGAAATCGTGGTGACCCCTATCAGGCATCATAAGGCCACCTATCAGGCTAGCTAGATATACAGGGAAAGGGGCATATTTGGTGACCATGTGGTCCCAACTCAAGTAATTACTAGTGATAGTGTCATCTTGAAAGACTCTCCTTGCATCAGCAATCGTCGCAGGCCCAGATGCCTCATACTCAATCTGGGTACCCATAACATATACATGAAGGATCCTCTAGATGTCCTCTAGAGTGATTGTCATCTCTCCAGTTGGTAGATGGAAGGTGTTATGCTCTGAATGCCACCTCTTTGCTAGCACTATAAGAAGGTTGTGATTCACCTGAATGTGAGGTAAATCCAGTAAGCTCCAAACACCACATCGTCGAACTATTTGTTGGTCCTCCTAACTCAGTTGGTCGTGAAGGGCTAGAACTTGAGTAGGTCTTGGAGACCTAAATGACACGACAGGAAAATCAGTCTGCACATCAAAAAATAAGGGCACTATGTTAGTATTAGACAAAGGAAATTGGCTGAAAAATTGCATAAAGTTTAGAAAAAAAAGTTTACTTGGCTCAAAAATAAAAATAAACCAAATGCGACTTGAAATCCCAGATATGGATCAAGAAATCTGGTATGCGACCCAAAAACTAGATGCAATTTTAGAAATCCTATATGTGACATAGGAAATCTAGGATGCGATCTGGTATCTCGGATATGACTTTATACCTAAGAATTACAAAGAAATTTGAATTTTCCTTGAATTTTCCCAAATGCGACCCACTAGGGTGCGATCCGTGAAATCCTAGAAGTGGTCTGGAATGCGGGAAGTGACATTGGTTTAACTATATGCAATCCCACATATGGGATGCGATTCAAAACTAATTTGCCTATAAAATGCACAAAAATGTGTGAAATTCAAATTTTTCAAATTGATAAGGTTCGTTATCAGATACTCACAGGTGCTATGTAATGCCTCAGTTGGTCATGTTTCCTGGTCATCTTGAATCTATGCTTCTCCTCTTGGAACACCATGGTTGCTCAGAGCTCAATAAATTCTCAAGGGGTAAAAGTGAAAATGAATAGTAAACATTGACGTTTTGACCTATTTAAGCCTCCCGGGAGCCCCAAAACCCTAATGGATCTTATTCATAACACATCACAGAGGCTTAATATCAGGACCAAAATTGAAACATGTGATTTATATCACTTAGAGGTAGTAAAAATAGAATTCCAAAGAAAATTCAACATTCAGAGTGCAGAAGTCAAACGTAGTCACATTGCAGTCAAATAGGGGCAAAATTGAGCAGAAAGTAATTTTCTCAATACATCATCAAGTTTTTGTGCCAGGATATTGCTTAAACACAAGTCAAATTTGGTCAACTCTCACAAATACTTGGTCAAACAGTGTTTCTAGGGCACTAAAATTGATCTTAATGGCTTGCAAATTTTTTCCAATCGATCTACAGTTGATCCAGGATCATTTCAATCACTGCAAATATTTCTAAATGGTTGAAACTAATGGGTTTATTCAAATTTGTTCTGATTTCAGTCTCGAGGGGGCATAATCATACCAAAATCCAATGCTTTGAATCAAATTCTTCAACACTAGGGGCATGATAGTTTTCTTTGATCAAGTTGAGACTGTTAAAACTAAAAATTCTTTTTAAAATCTCCTATTGGTCTTCGTTCAATCAAGCTCGGAATCAATAGTATCAATTCTTGTCCAATCAAGTTCAGAATTGATAGTTTCATATCAGGCAAGAATTTCATTCAATCAAGCTCGGAATTCTTTTATCGATCTTCTTTCGATCAAGTTCAGAATCGGTATTGTCAATTCCTATCCAATCAAGTTCAAAATTGATAGCTTTCAAAACACGTAGGATTTCATTCAATCGAGCTCAAAATTCTCAAATTCAGAGTAGTTCTCCTTACTACTCTATAAATCTTTCAAAGTGGTCCTCACTACTCTATAAATCACTTGAGTTCATAGTGGTTCTTGCTACTCTATAAATCTCCTAAATCATGCATTGAATTAGATTTTCTTTGAATCCCTGTGCTATTCGCAAGGCAATTCAAAGAGGGGCAAATGTAATCACCTAAAATTGGGCTAATAGAACCTAAGGCCATATTTTCCCTTAATTTAGTATATGACCTTGATTATGTTAATTTGATCTTTGATTATTAGCATAAGTCCCAAAAATTCAATAAACTCTATCAAATCTTAAATCAAGCTTTCATCACTAAGGTTTCAAGCAAAATCAAGACAATTAACTCTAGGCCTATTTAATTAATTCAATCCCACCAAATGCATGGCTAGAGTTATTAATTAAAAGAAAAGCATAAATACCTCCTAAATCAAACAAACACAACAAACACACTCCAATGATCAAGAGGCTTTCACATGGATCAAGGCTCAAGCCAAGATGCATCTCAACCGTTGAATTCATTCAATCTCCTATAAAATCAAATTTTCAAAGTCTTCTTTCTCTCTAGCTTCTTGATATTTTGCCTAGCTTCTACATGTCTCTAGCTCATTTTGATATTTAGACTTATTCTACATGCTTGAATTGTGAGGCTTCATAATCCATGACTATTGAACTCTCATTCTTGGAGAATTTTCTCCCTAATGGCTTAATTTGATAGATGTTTCAATGTTTTTCATGCTTACACTCATGCTTAGTTAAAGAATACTTCAATTTGGTTAAAATGGAAAGAAATTTGGTTTCATGCATTTACTCTTGAATCTCTCATTTTCGTGTAGATTGTCACTATTTAAGGGTCAATCTAAGAGAAAACTAACCCCTTATTTTATACTTGCACTAACTAGAATAGGATTCTTTTTCTTGTTAATTCTTTCAATTGAATGCTCATTTTGTCTAACAAGTGATGTTATTATCCTATTGAAATATTGTGTTGCAGGCCACAAACTCACACACACAATAACTAGCTAACTAGCACAGTTATAACTGTCACTCGGTATACACTACACTGGATCGGTGTATGCAAAAATCTTTAATTACCGACCACATTGACTTGTTCAATTTCAAATCTCTTCTTTATAGTAGATTAATGTAACATGCTCAAGTCAACAATATAAAGCCATAGACTCATCAATAAGTTACCCAATGTTTACATATCCTTATCTATCATATCCATCTTTTCCTCATGTAGATATCTCATTTATTCATCTTTTCTTCCTTCAAAAAATGTTCAGATGTATGTAACTATCCTGATAAGTACTATCAAAACTAGTTGACATCAATGACAACATATTAACTAATTTAATCATCTTACATGTCATTGCAGTAGCTCAGTGATCTATAATCATTATTTATTTAGTTCATCAAATATTCAATTAGTTGTAGTTCATCAAAATTAACACAGGAGACAGAGAAGAGAGCATAATAGAACAAGAAAATAAGTCCACAATAGAAGTTTTAGGGCCTCATGTTGAGGAAAAATAGGAGACTAAATTTAATGCAACTAAGGAGAGTCAGGAGCCTAAGGAGTAAGAGGCTATTCAAGCCTTAGTACAGCTACAGAGTAGCAACACACCGAAGGCAAAGAAGAAAGTACATAAGAAAAAGGAGAAGTCTCCTGGCACATAAGTCACACTGTATGAAGTTATAGTGACTCTAAAGTTGGACACTGATAACTTAACCTATGAAAAAATGAAAAAATTTCAAGATCTATTGAAGAAGAAGAGAAAGCAAGAGGAACTGAGAAGGGAACATCAACAAAAGAAGGTACTACATGAAATTAAGGGTATATTTGTAGATGCTTTTGAGCTAGAAGATGTAAATGAGACTTCACCTATACTTGATAAATTGGTACATATTGTTAAAAAGGTGAACAAAGATGAGAGTGAAGCAAATGAGAAGTTAATGCAATGGTCTGAGAGAAATTTTGAGACCAAGGTACTTGAAAAGGTCTCAACTGAGATTGCAGTTAAACAAGTTGAACTTTACGACCTTATTAGTAACTTAGAAGAGGTTGTACAAAATGTCTATTCTTTGTACAAACAGCTATGTAATGTTGAGACATTTAAAAAGGAGAATCAACAACTTATTGAGAAGTTGCAATTGGACTTGAAGTCAACAAGACATTCATTGAGCATGGATGCAAGATCCAGCTCTATTCATTTCACCAGGTTTCTTCATGCCCAAAGAAGATTAGCTGAGCTCATGGCTAATGATGGAAAGATAAGAGCCAAATTAATCTCAAAAAAAACAATGTTGACACTTCATTTGGAGTTCATGCAAAGAGAAATGGCATCAGTAAAAGAGTTAGTACTCAGAGATCCTCATCTCTCTATTGATGGGAGTTTGGTCGATCTAGCTTATCAGCTAGAAATCAAAATATAGGTTTTGAAGTCTATCATATCTAGATGGGAAAATTCTTTAGAAATGATTCTTCAACTCCACAAACCATTTTTGGATAAGTATTGCTTGAACCCAACACCCCAGTAGCTCAAAGTGACAAAAACAAGGGAGAAATAGAAGATGGAAATAGAGTAGACTAAAGGGGGAAATAGATGAAAAGGGGAAGAAAGATATAAAGGTATGACATATTGTTTTGAAATGTAACATATATTCATTGTATCTCAACATCATGTATATATCTTGTACATATAATGAAGTATTTATTAAAACCAAGTCACTGTCTTAGGGGGAGTACTAAAGTACTAAGTAACTATTTTGGTTATGTAATGTAAAGTCATGACAAAGTCTTTTTTCCACTAATGTCAAAGGGGGAGATTGTTGATCTCCAAGTCATGTTGTCAAGGAAGAGTTGGTCAGTCATCACTACGACCAACCCATCCTACTAAGGCTAAGTAATGTATAGACTTGTATTTTGTATATATACCGATCAGTAGTTACTGCCAAGAAAGTCAAAGGTCATCAAGAAAGCCAGTAGTTATCAAGCACTATATATGCGGAGTTGTATAGAAGATTTAGTGTTGAGCGCAAGTATATGGAGAACTATTTTGACTAAGCACTAGAGACTTAATATGCCAAGTGAACCAGTTTTGGTATATGTGTTTGTAGTGGCACAAAAACCTAGGTAACTTGTTTTAGCTGACTTCTATGCATAATTTAATTATTGTTGAGATAATTAAGAAGTTGATTACACGTCATGATTTCAATAATTAATCCATATGCAAGCCAAGTAACCAATAAAAAAAAATGAAAGTATAAGCGGCATAAGTGATGAATCTAGATCATTGATCTTGATCTAGGAGCTTGATCAGTTGTTTATATAAGGTGACATCAAAACCCTAAATTATGTAATAGTTAGAATATCTTAAGTATACAAATGGAAGCAGTGTTTTGATTGTCAGATCCATGGATCAGGTAGAGTGACCAAGCAGACTAGTGAAGGACAAAATAGAGTAATATTTGACTTTGAGATCAGATAGGTATTGGAAAGAGGAAATTTGTTATCAGCATTTAAAGTACAAATTGAAGGATCGGGTACTGATACATTCTAGCAACTAAATCAGGGTAATCTCTTAACAGAATGGTCCTAATAGGCCTTTGTAAATCTCTTAATAGAGTTCTTACTTAGTTGTGAGTTTTAAATCCTTTAATCAAGGTAGATTGTATAAGTCTAAAAGCTCTTAGCATGACAGACCCCTCATAGGGTAGATCTCCAATTTAAGTGATCAAAACTTTGTATCCCTAATAGGCACACTTTATTGCTTCAATAGTAAAGATTTGTGGGTGTCATCACCACCCCATTTTTACCTTTCAATAATTTCTAGGTTACTAAATCTTTGTGTTATGTGTTTCATATTCATGGATGTGATTAGCAGTTGGATTCATTTCAAAATTGAAGTTTATGATTATGATATATATGTTGAACTAGTTTTAAAGTGTTAAATTTTATAGATTTTGATTCACCCCCGCCTCCCCCCCCCCCTCCCCCCCCTTCAGTATCTTACTTTCCCAAATAAGACTTCCAACAAATAAATGGCCATGGAAAACCAAAAGTTGAGAGAGAACTTGGAGAATAAAGAAAGGGGGTTCAGAGAGAGGAGATAATATGAGGTGGGAAGAGATAGAGAGATAAGACAAATGCAATAGGAGAATGAAGCATTGCAAGAAAGGTTGGAAGCCTTAGAAAGATACTTTAGAAGAGGACCACAAAGTGAGCATGAGGAAGAACATGCTAAATCAGATAAGAATCCTCCTAGAGGAGAGGAAGATGAGTTGGATGTTGATGAGAGGAGAAATATAATATTTCTTAAGGAAATACAAGGCGGGGTTAGTAGAAAACATGTAGATATACCTACCTATATTGGTAAGATGGATAGTGAGGAAGTCTTAGAGTGGATTGATGCCCTCGAAAACTACTGAGTATGAAGACATGAAAGAGGAAAAGAAGGTAAATTTGTATAAGACCAAGTTGAGAGAGACTTCTATAACATGGTGGAATAGTGTGCAAATAGATAGAGTGGCTAGGGTATGACTAAAATCACATCTTGGGGCAGCATGGTGACTATGATGAAGGATCAAATCCTTCCATCTCATTATGCAATTCAAACAAAGGGGATGAGACAAAATTTGAAGCAAAAACATATGGACGTCATGACATACACTAAACAATTTCACAAGTTAAGCATAGGGGGGGATTGTAAGATGATGAAGAAAATGTGACACAGTATCTAAATTATCTTATATATAACTTGCAGGATGAGATTGGTTTAAGTGTTCCTAAGACACTAGGGGAATGGCTCCAGATAGAAATTAGAGCAGAAGAGAAGGTAAAGAGGAAACAATAATGAAAAGTATGAAGTGTTAGAGGCAATGCAAAAAGAGGTAGGGGAAGGAGACCTAGTAATGAAGGATAAGGGAAAGAAGTAGTGACAAGGGTAAGGAATCCATTTCTAATCAAAGAGAAGGATACCAAGGTGGAGGAAGGTTTAGATCACGTAGAGGAGCAGGGGTATTAACACGTAGGTATTTTAATTGCAATGAGGTAGGGAACACTTCTTTCAAGTGTCTATTGAATGAGAAGAGAGTGCAATTGGTACAAGAAGAAGAGAATCAAGAAATCAAAACTCATGGGAATGCAAGTCTAGAGCTTGATGGTGAAATATTGATGTTTAGAAGAGCACCACCATAGTGAAAATTACAACAAAAGGTATTTATTTTCAGAACCCAATGTAAGAGTCACGATTAAAATATGTAAGATGATCATTGATTCAGGTTCACATGATAGCTTAGTTTCAGAAGAAATGGTAGACAAATTGCATCTAGAAAGGTTACCACATAATAGGCCTTACAGAGAAACTTGGGTGAATGAAAGTCAAACTATTTTGATTCAAGAGAAAGCATATGTAGAATTTTCTATTAGTGACTATAATGATAAAGTCTTATGTGACATTGTGCCTATGAATTATTGTCAAATCCTATTCGGGAGGCCATTGAAATACATGAGAAGGACTTTTCATGATGGGTTCCATAATACTTATGTTGGTAATAAAGATGGAAAAAATTTCACTTTAACACCTTTGCAAGATGGTTAGGATTTTGATTCTAGGATCATATTCATGGGGAGGAAAGAGTTCTTGGATGTGGATACTCCTAAGGGAGAGGGAACCAAGGACAGAGATTAGAAGGATGTGAAATATTCAATGATGTAGTATGAAGTCAATTTTGACAGTAACCAAAAGATGATGACAGGTCTACAATATATAAGTTCTGAGATTGGGAAGGTGTGATTATTAAGGACATAATTTGTCCTTTGAGTGTGCTGATAAAGGATAGTGAAGGCCCTCTAGTATCCAAAGGAAGGAGAGGTCATTTGAAACTTAGGAAGCAAGTTGAAGAGCAACAACAATAGACAAGGCTTGATTGTAAAGAAAACAAATTATTGTTGAAGTCTAATGGTATTAACAAGTTTAATGTGGGTTGGTGATGGAAAGAGGATAGAAAGTCATGTTGGGAGTTTTTATTGCAAAATATTTCCCATAAAGGAGAAGAAAGTTGTAGAAGACCCTCTAGAGGAATGAATGGGACAAGGACAAGGCCCATATTAAATGTGTTCTCTTGGAACGAGATTTCTTATAGGGGGAGTATGGTGCAAGGTCACCCAAAGATCCTGGAAGGCCTATAGTACCATCAAGGCATAGATGATGTAATCAAAGGTCAAGAATGACCTAAAATGATGTAATAAATTCTTCAAGGCTCATGGCTATAATAGTTTGGGTCTATAAGGTAAACTGTCCTAGTTGATCTAATAAGGGTCATAGAACCTAAATCTGTAATAAGTGCATTTGAAGATACTTGGTAAGGGATGAGTTGTTTCAAGTATTATTTGATGTAATGAAGGAAATTTAAATCCTTTTGTTCCAGTAGGAATGTCTAAGGGTAAAAGGGCTACAAGTTAACAAATTTGAATTTAAATCACAACAGCTAGTTAAGCCAAATGAACTAGTTTTAGGAAGTTTGAGTAGTTTTGGAATTGGAAATGAGTTTGTAATGCATTTATCATGCCTATAATAGGTTGTGGATTATGAGTATGAATAGAGATGATGTAATAGTTCTATTTTGACAATAAAGCATACAGATTTCCTGCACATTTTAATGAATTTATGAGTTTGTTGTTATTAGATTAGTTGATTCTTTGTTCCATGAGATAGAATCTATTCCTAAATGTTCAAAAAATTATTTAACATACTTTCCAATTCTTTTGAGATTCATTTCAATTTATTTTCATTAATTTTAATTCACTAGTTTGTATATGACCCATGACTGATTAGATTTCCTCATATTTTAGGGTCCCATTAGAAATTTGACCCATTCTTCTTTATATCTCTACTGTAACTTGTAGAATGGGTCTTGTCCAATATATATTAATTTTTTACTAACATGAACAATGCATGAGTATAGGTTTGAAGGAAGGTGATCACCTATTGAAACAAAAGTGTTTGTTGAGAGGGTTAGTGCATATGTTGCGATGTATTAAATTTTGGAGTGTTTCTTTGAATGAGGGTGTATTTTTATATTGGAAGGTGCTAACACATGTGGATTACATATTATGGGACCCCTTAAATAGTTCTGGAAGTTATTGGAAGGCTTAGATTTAGGAAACCCTAATTTCATGTTCCTAGAAAGGATGGTTTGTTATTTAGGGTATCAAATGAGCATGAAACCTTGAATGGGTATGTAAATTATTTGATTTGGAAGGTAAATCAATAGTTTTTCATAGTTTGGGGTCTTGGAGTGAAGTATTTTTAGTAGTTTCTTTACAAATGAGGGTTCATTAGGGCTAATTTAAGGGTTGCAAGGTATTGGATTAAGTGATTGGTCCAAAGGATTCATAGGTGAGTTTGAGATATGATATGAAAGCTTGAAAAGGTATCTAAATCCATAATTTATTTTCCTAGTATTTTCAAGAAGTTGGGAGAAAAGTTAAAAATATATGTTGGACAAAGCTAGTAGGCTTTAGGCCTAATGTGAGCAATTTTGAGTTAGAAGTTGTAACTCTACAAGAGGAAGGTACAAACCTTTGAGATAAGGTGTTTAGAGTGTTTTGAGGACCTTCTAAGAGTTGGGACAAGTCTCTTGAACTAGAAACCATGTTTGTATCATTTTGTGCAATCTAGTGAAGAAGGGTAATCAAGGCAACCTTGGGGTTTGAAGGCATAGTTGTGGAAACTAGTAAGATTTTGTTGTGAAAGGATTAAAGATCAGATACCTCTACATCAAATGCCTACTAGGCCAAGAATTTTATAGGTACAAGGGTAGATGCACTCAAAGTTGGGATGGGATCAAGTTCAATATGCACCACACAAGAAGTCTTTGTTGTTGGAAGAGGACATACAACAATAGTCTACAAGGTCACATCTATTCCAATGGAGAGAGGAGTTCCTGTCATTGTTGATGGTGGAATTTCAAATTTAGGTAACATTGTGAAGGCCTTGACATTGGGTGCATCTAGTGCTATGTTTGCATTTAAGAATTTTGTAGAATGGGGAGTGTATTTTTAGTTTGCAGAAAGTAGTAAATTTTATTATGAACTGATGGTCCTAATTATGCCTGAGTTTGTTGTCAGAGATGATATTTTTGACTTTGATTTGATTTGGAGAAGGCTCATTCGACGTGTGTTGGAATAAATTCTGGAAATTTTTAGATCTTCTCAAGGCCTACTTGTTCTCTCTTATCAATAAATCTGAAGTATGGGATATCTTTGTGTGGTTTTCTCTCTATTGGAGATTGGTTTTCAAGTGGGATATTGTTGGGTGTATGAAGTCTAATATTTGTGTAACGGTTGTTGTTGGTTGAGAATGTTAGTTCAGTGACATGTAACATTTTTTTCTTGCAAAAAATACCACTCAACATTTTTTGTTATAACTGAAAACCTTTTCATCTTCCACATTCAGTTTCTAGATACTAATTCCAGATTTGGTTAAATAGACCATGTTATGGTTGTTGTATTTCTATTGTGAGAAATTAATAAAACTGAGAATCCTAGGTTGAAAGTGGATGTAGCCCGATAAGATGAACTACTATAAAATTATGTCT